>JAEIIG010038334.1:114172-135197 GCA_018904695.1 Drosophila parvula | reverse complement strand
AGTGGAGGATTCAGGGGCAGCAGTGCTGGAGGACTCTGGCTCAGCAGAAGAGGAGTCAGTCGAGGACTCCGGATTCAGAGACGAGGAGGTTTCGGGAGCAGCCGTGGAGCTAGTCTCCGCCGGGATGGGAGCACCAGCGAAGCACAGGCTCAACTCTTCGTAAATGCTAGCCGTATCCTCAGCGTAAGTCCTCTGGGTCTTGTTGGTGCAAGAGTACTCGCTCACTTGGATGAGACGCACCTGCTCCTGGACGTAGGCCAGCAGTTCGGAGGCGTTGGCCGAGATGGTGAACATGGACTTGGCGTTGTTGGAACCCTGGAAAATACAACAAAAAATTTTTATTATTACAAAATTACCTATAAATATTTTTCATTTAAATTTGATGAATTTTTAAAGGCTTACAATATTTGTATATAACTTAAACATACTAAAAACGAAGCTAGTTTTAATCTTCATTTAGTAACACTCACACGGATATAATTTTCATTTTTAACTGATAATAAGATTAATTTAATTTAATTTAATTTTAATTGGTAATTCAATTAATTTTTCAATAGTTTATTAATTATCACGATATGATCAATTAATGTCAAAAAAACTCTCCAAACTTACCGCTTCAGTGTAGCACTGGAAGTACTCATCGGCGGCGGTCAGCTTACTGCAGACCTCCAAGGCGCTGCAGGAGTCCGTGGCGGACTGGTCAATCAAGGTACGGTTATCCTTGGTGTCATCGTTGATGGCCTCCACCTGGAGCGAGGCCTCGTCCAGGCAGGCCTTGAAGTCGTTATTGTACTTCTCCACAGCCCCGTTCAGCAGGGGAGTGTAGTAGCTGAGGCACTCCAGGGAGTGACTGCCATCGCTCGCCAAATCGCGGGACTGCATCAGGAACTGCATGAAGTTCGCCTCCGGATGGGTGAGCTGCAGCGAGGGAGCCGGCACGGCCAGGACCTGGCTTAGGCCAACGGCCAGTAGGACCACGCACAATTTAAACTGCATTTTTTTTAAGGATTACAATTGTAATTATTTATAAATTAAATTAACTGGAGATCCGCGTTGTAGTTGCGCCGACAATTAGTTCGTTTTTGTCGGATCCACCTGCCAGCTGCAGTATTTATAGGCACAGTGGTCCATAAAAGCTCGTTTCAGCCTTTAGTTTTCCAGTAAAAAAAACACATGTTATTGCCAGCTATTTGGCCTATCAAGCGGGCTATCTCGAAAAGTTGGGGCGTTATAGTTATCATTCTTATCGGTTTTATAACGCCACTCAACGTAGAGTCCCGCCCAGGTAAATCGGATTTGCGCAAAAGCAGTTCAAGGGTTCTCCTCCAAAGCCCCACCTCATCGCAAGTTGTCAAAATTAAGTTGACTCGATCAATGTCAACAGTTCCCAGAAACGCAAAAAAATCGTATATTCCCCAAATCCCATGGAAATAACTTTCTCTGGGAAGAGTTATCCCATAGAAAACAACGCAAATGTCCAGATAGTGTACGGTATTATGGCACCGAAGTAATCTAATCAACTTGGAGTACTTATTTCTCGGGAAGACACACGTGTGAAGCCTATAGGTCTGCCATCTTGTTCGATTCCTCGGAAATACAAAAGTCCCGAGGTAAATATTGAGTGGCAGTATTGCCGATTCAATCGTCATGACGAGCTGTTATTGGTCAGAAATTAATTTTGATAAGAGAGACCTCAATGGCATGGCACAAAATAAACAAAAACAAATTGGCATTGTAAGGTATCCTAAAAATAATTTAATAATCTATACGTGCTTCGAGGCTTTGGGGTATTTTAATAACCAAGAATGCTTTACTTAGCACAATTTCCTCGGAAAATATTTGTCCAAGAGGGTTAAGAACACCAACTTCCCCTGCATTTATCAAGGCTAAATTCCTTAGTATTTCTAAGGATTTCCCAGAGTCTTATCTATTAATTTACAAATCAATATTGGCGCAGAGATTGATTATTTTGTTTGAGTAATAACCAATATTACCGGCCATGTCCACTTGAGCATTATCAGAGTCACTTGTCGGTCATTTACAGGCAGCATAATAATTACATTTAAATTCGTAAAAACCCAGAGTGAAGGGAGTCCCACACGATGACTCACTTTGGGCCAAATACTCAGACAAGTTGGGCATATAGTTGGCCATGTTTATAGCGCCTATGCCTCGCATGCCTCTGCATAATTATCGGGTCTCAGTGTAGGACAAGGACAACATCCAATTTGCATATCTTAATTGCGTGTTCTTTGTGCGTGTGAGAAGGCATAGGGATGCAGAAATGCAGGATACTCTTGCCAAGTTATTGGCTCCTCCGCAGGAGTGAAATCTCTTCCCGGCAGCGAGGCTTCTAATTTGTTTTAATTGCAGTGACAACAAGGCCGCCGGGCAGGAAGCTGCACAAACAATGCCAGGCACCTGCAATTAAATTTGAATAAAACGCAATGCCTTTCCCATGTTTATTTAACTGCAGTCTCCTCTATGTACCTTTAAAGTGTGCCCGGCCCCTGTTTGTGCTGTTTTTCCTCCCGGGGCGCAAAGTTTTCCCAAGCTGATTTACATGTTTGCCCTCTCTATAGCCGCATCCTGCTGCTTCCCTATCATGTCCTTCGGATCTTTGATAAACTTGGACGACGACGACGACTGATGGCAAATGCAAAAAGTTTTATTTGCATCGCATCAGGTTTGGTTTCCTGCTCAGCTTACCACCTAGATCGGGTCCGTTAATTAAGTAAGTTGCAATGGGTTTTAGTTTCTCGTTTGAGTTTCCAGATTGACTTCATCACTGGCTGCCATCTGTTGGAAGAGCCAGGAGCCAGCCTTAGCCTTCTTTCAATTACCTTGACAAGTCACTTGGAAAAGTACTAGAAAAGGCAGGAAATCGTTAAGAAATTTTAAAGGTAATTACTATCCTGTCGAATTTCTATGACTAACACTACATACAAGTATATTATTTTTGATTAGATTACCCTGACTTATTTTAGTTATAGCAATCAATCATTGTTACTATTGTGATTCACGCGATAAGAATAATATCGCCAACATGTGATAGCCGTGTTTCCTGCTTTAGTTAATATCAAGAATTTTATAGAACCTCTTTCTGGAAGTAAAAACCAACTTACTAATATTCCTTAACCAATAAGTAAATATTTATTATATTGAATTATTTATATTGAAAATGATCTCATACTTGCCGAACTAAAATTCCTTTGAACTATTACTCAATGATTTATATTTTTTTAATTTTTTATAATAAATTATATTATATATTATCAAATTTTTATATAAATCATTCATATGCAAAATATCCTTTTATTGCTTAGAGAAACTGCTTGAGAATGTTCTCCAGCTTGTTCATCCACTGCTTCCTCTCCTCAGAGCTGCTTCCACCATGGCTGAAAGGCGAAAGGGTGGATGGCTGATCCGTGGTGTGCACATTCGTGGTGGTGGTAGTGGGCTGGCTAGTAGTGGTGGTAATAGGCTGGCTAGTAGTGGTAGTGAGGGGCTGGCTAGTCGTGGTGGTAATGGGCTGGCTAGTAGTCGTAGTGATGGGCTGGCTAGTAGTGGTAGTGATGGGCTGGCTAGTAGTGGTAGTGATGGGCTGGCTAGTCGTGCTGGTGGCTGGTGCCTTGGTGGTGGTAGTAGGATCCGGGACAGGAAGTTTTCCAGCCAGACAGTTCTGGAAATCGGTGTAGCTCAGAGCGGAACGGGTCTCGTACTTGCGGGACGTTTCGTTGGTGCAAAGGTCACGAGTGAAGCCCAGGCTGCTGATCTCCTGGTTCAAGGTTCCGGCCGTTATGGAGGCGTTCGAGGCAATGCTGTACAGCTCCTTGGAGTTTTCAGTGCCCTGATAATACAATGTGTAAATAATATTTCTTTTATATTTCAAGTAAATTCAATTTACCTGCGAGGAATAGCAATTCAGGGACTCCAGGCTGTTTTCCTGCCCGTCGCAGTTGATCAGGGCCTTGCAGGAGTCGTACGTGGAGTTGCTGAGCTGCCAGACATTGCTGTTGTATTTTTCCAGGACTCCGCTCTTGCCGGCGGCAAACTGGTCTACGCACTGGTTGTATTCGAACTGATAGAGCGTGTAGTCGTCATTGAAGACGCCCTGGTAGTAAGCGAAGCAGGTGGCCGTCAATTCGGGATTGTTGCGCTGCACGTCGCTGGTGGCACTCATGATCTCGAACATCTTCGAGGGGCCGGAAACCAGGCTGGGATTCGCGGTAGAGGAGCCGATGGCCACGGCGGCCAGCAGGATGACGATTAAGTGATACTGCATGTTGGTTGTTTCGCGGTTCGTTTGTAACTTGGCCAAAACCGGCGACCCGCTAACGCTTTTATGGCCACCAAAATTATCGGCATTAGCTCAGTGATCGCCGTGGCTTTTCTGATAACGCCGCGTCGTTGATAAGGAGTGTATCAGGCATGCAATCACCCTACACTCTTCGCACCTGGGCTACTTAGGATTCCTTGGGCAAAGCATAAACATCCGCTAATCGATAACTCTGATTTAAATGGAAAATTGTTATCGCATATATCAGGCATCGATTGGAGGCCTTTCCCTTGCTACCCTTGTCGAACGATTGCCAATAAATGGTTAATATTCGCAATTTTTAATTCCAAAATCCCCCTGATAACTATCTAAGGCCACTCCTCGCTTGCTCAACCTCGATTTTGGCCATTAAAAAAAGCGGATGACATACACCCACCTCCGGCCGTAAAAAGGGGAAACCTTCTCCGAAATTCCCTCTTTTATATCACAGATTCGATGGCTTTCCAAGAACTGGGTTAATGTGAATTTTATTCGCCAAACAAAACGTACTGTAATTCTTAAGGTAAACAAAAGTTAAGGTTCTAGATAATTCTTTATAAATAAACAGCGATACGTCTGTTAAACTTTGAATATAAATATTTCATATAATATACATCATAGTAGTTATTTTGCATAAACTTCTCGCATTTATTACGGCTTTTTACGACTGACAAATGACAGGATTATTTTGAAGAAACCGGCACTGAAGACTCTCCCGAAAGGCAGCTCTGGAAATCCTCGTAGGATGCATCGTACTTGATATCATAGTTGTGGGCTGTGAGATTGGTGCAGATATCCCGGGTGTACTCCAGCTGAGAGATGTCCTTGGTGAGGGATCCGGCGCTAAAAGAGGCATTGAACGCAATGCTGGCCACCTCTTGGGAGTTGTCAGTGCCCTGCAACAAAGAAAAACTCAAATACATTAACAAAATAATTAAGAAATAATAGTTAAAGTAGCCTACCTGACTGCTGTAACAGTTGAGCGCATCCAGGTTGTTGTTCCTGGTGTTGCAATTGATCAGGGCCTGGCAGGAGGTGTTAGTGGAGTTGCTAAGACTCGAGACAACTCTATCGTATTGCTCCATGACACCTTCCTTTCCGGCACTGAACTGGCTCAGGCACTTGTTGTACGCCGCCCGGTAAACCTCGTACTCCTTGTTGAAGATATCCTCGTAGTAGGCGAAGCAGGGGGCGGTCAGATCAGGATTCTGCTGCTGCATTTCACCGGCGGCACTTAGTAGCTGGAACATCTTCGAGGGTCCCTGAAAGAGGCCAGGACTCGTGGAGGAGCAGCCAATGGCCACGGCGGCCAGCAGGATGGCAATGACAATGGAGTGCATGTTGCTTGCTGAAATATTTAATTATTTTGTCGACTGGGCCACGCTTTTATAGCCCCAAAAATATGCGGGTTCCTTTAAAATTCAACGATATTTACTTCTAGTATCTTACCAATGATGGATCGAATATCGTCCCAAAAGATATGGTTTTTAATGCGTATATCCTTCGATAACTATTTTGGCACGGCCTTACCTGGCTGTCTGGCCAAAAAAAGCACCTTGTCTGCGGGTGACTAACCCAAACATTTCGCCACTTGGAAAGTACAAATATAACTATTAAGAAAGGGAGAGCACCCGGAACAATAACGCTACGGAAATCGTCAAAACTATGTTAGTGGGTTGCTTGGTTAACAAAATATTGGTAGCTATAATTTGCTTATAATGTACTTCCCATCTGGCATAATTTATTTAAGGAATTAAAACCCCTTTTTTGTCAGTGATAAACTTACAGATATGAGCTTCCTATTCCGGACATTCCTTAGTAATGTTTTTGTAGAGGGTTCCCCGTAAAATTTCTCATAAATCATACTTCCAAGGCACCCCAGTTAGTTCCGATTAGATCGTTCTTCGGTTTTTGATAAGCAGGTTATCAAAATTATGCCTGGCAATCTTTATTTAGTGAGGCAACCTATTAACTTAGTTCCCTTACTTATAAAAATGTTCATTTCTGATTAAGGAATTGAAATAACTATAAAAAATAAATAGCTTATGATAATAAAGAAGTGTATGTGGATTATAAGGGCGGATATACGTGAGTATATTGATACCCATTTCATTTATCGTTCTGTCTCGTACTGCGTAATTTTATTATTTATCAGTCTCAACCTCCTCAATAAATGAGAGAGGTTTATGCATAATAACAATTATTAATATCGAATTAAATTCCAAGATAATACTACATTAGTCTTGTAGTTGCAATTAAAAGCTCTTATCAGCTGATATGGTAGGGCTAAGGAGATGATGCTATCAACAATTCATGACGTATAATTGTTGGTCTGATAAGCATGACTTCATGACTTCATGCTTATCATAAGTTACCTTAACTTATTTTCATCATCCCAAAAAAAAGCCAACAATTCAACTAGTCTAGATAACACTAATGTAAGGCTAATGAAGAGAAGAGGTTTGTAAATAAATGGTTAATTAATTGGTTTTACAATTAATTTCTTTATCTTAGATTGTATTTTCAGAAAAAATTTCTTTGTTAAATTTTGATTACCAATCAATATAAAAAATTAAAAGGCTTAATAGAATTTTTAGCAGGCTATCGTACATCCTGCCCTGTTTTATTTCTTTATGAAAGGTAAAAGCTAATTATAAAGTCATAAAATATTTTGGTCTGAGAAGCCAGATATCAAATCTTGGCCAGCTCATTGTTATTTACCAATTTAACCCATTAGGATCAATATTTGAACAGAAAAGAACACAAAAGAGACTTAAAGACCTAATAAAAATGAAAGGTACTCATGATTGACAAAAATTACACTGATTTTTTAAACATTTTCTTACCTCTTTTTTTGGGAAAAAAACAATAAACTTTCTTATTTTTCATCTTACTTTTATATTGATGAACAATCATATTATTTATAGTTTATATAATATATATATATATTAAAAATACTTTTCAAATTAAAAAAGGAATCCTTTTTTCAGTAAATATTTTAAAAATGCTAAAGGTCTCTAATACAGTTTCAATCTATATTCAATATGAGATCTTTTTTCCAGTGTCAACGCAAGGAAGTTATATTAATTATTTTTCTTATCACCGGCGAGATATGAGAGAAGTCTTACCATTCGGATAATTTATGGCGACTTTAATAATGCGGCATATGGCCTATAAAAACATGGCCAATTCCTCGCTTTTGACCAAGTAACGAACGAACCGTCGATCAAGCAACATGCAAGCCTATTGTATCGCCCTCCTGCTGGCCGCCGTGGCCATCGGCTCCTCCACCGCGAACCCCAGCCTACTGTCCGGACCCTCGAAGATGTTCGAGGTCATGAGCGCCACCAGCGAGATGCAGCGCAACAATCCCGGCCTGGCCTCCCTCTGTTTCGGCTACTACCAGAACGTCTTCGACGAGGACTACAAGGAGTATCAGGTGGAGTACAACAAGTGCATAAGCAAGTTCGATTCGGGCAAGGAGGAAACCCTGAGGCGGTACGACTCCTATGTCTGGAGCCTGAGCAACTCCACGTACGACTCCTGCAAGTTCCTGCTGAAGTGCGACCAAAGCAACAACAGTCTGGACTCCCTCAACTGCTACTCAGCTCAGGTAAGTTTGCATACTATATATATTATAGGGTATATTCTAATTAAATATTTATTTTCCAGGGGACCAATCACTCTAAGGTGGCGAATGGCATCTCCCACGATGCTTCGGTCTACATCGGAGCTCTGTTGCAGGAAATCTCTCTGTACGAGTTCGCCCGTGACGCCTGCAAATCCGATTGCACCCGCAACTACGAAATCCAATCCGACAAGACCTATGTGGAGTTCCAGGACTGCCTGGCTGGCGTGTCTTCCGTGCCGGAGGCAACTTCGGCACCCTATGTATCCCCTGGCACCCAGTCGGTGCCTCTATTAGTCAGAGAGGAGACCAGCCAGGAGCAAGGATATGCCCAGAAGCTGGCGAGCCTCTTCAAAAATCATAAGTAATTTTCGGATAATATTAAATTATCCAATCAATTATTAAATCATGTTAAAGCAGAAAAAAAAACAGGAAAGGATCCTAAATATTGTACATTTTTTTATATTGTTGAAAAATCTAAATAAACCTGATTGACTGCATTAAATATGAACTCGCATTTGGGGAGCTAAAAAATCGTTTAATTCTAAAGCTGCAGAAGGTCAGCTTCCTTTGTTGGGGCATCCCGGGTGGAAGCCAAGCCAACTAGGCAGTCCTGGAACTCCACGTAGGACTGACCGGACCGCATCTCGTAGTTGTAGGTGGAATTGTTGGTGCAAGCATCACGCTTCTGCTCGTGGAGAGTGATTTCCATCATCAGGGTTCGGCTGCTGTCTGAAGCACTGTATGAAATATCACTAGCCACTTTGCTATGGCTTCTGCCCTATAAATGTAAGTTACAATTTATCACTATTCAATTATTTTCAATAAAAAATTACCTGATCCGAATAACAGTTGAGTGATTCTAGAGTGGGTTGTTAACGCAGTCGAGTAAGTAGTAGTACACATTGGAAGCTCACCAGAGCATGTTCGAGCATTTGTACTGACTTATGCACTGGTTGTACCTGGTAGTCCTTGTACTCCTCATCAAAGACGCCTTGATAGTACGCGAAGCAGGTCAGGGAGGGATTGTTGCGCTGCATTTCGCTGGTGGCACTCATGATCTCGAAGATCTTTGACGGGCCGGAAACCAGGCTGGGATTCGCGGTGGAGGAACCGATGGCCACGGCGGCAAGCAGGATGGCGATGAAGTAGGCATACATGTTGTTTTTACGGCGGCTCGTTCGTAACTTGGTCAAAATCATAAAATCTATCATATTTTAATTAATAAACCTTATGCCATATTTTAATATCAAAACGATTTTATAATCAAAGTTATAGCATTGGTAAAATTTTACTTACATCTCGCCGATGATAAGGAAATTAGTTTTAAATAATCGTACTTTCTATTAGCACTGGAAGAAAAAAAGAATGGAATGCGTTGACTTAACAGGCCTTTATTTTTTAGTAAAGTTTAAGTACTGCTCAGTACTTATATGTATATACTACATATAAACATACATCTATGTAGTTCTCAGTAGATAGGAATACTTAAAATTAAAGGATATATTTATGTGTTTAATAATAATAAATTAAATTTTTAAAAATACTACGAGATGTATGAACCTCCTGTTACCTTATTTATTCAGAGGTTATTTTTCTGTCGCTTTCCTAGAATACAATCATTAGCCAATTTGATTGCCTTTATCTACCAAATAGCTTAACAAAAGCGGGCACAATGAAACTTCGGCTCTCGGGTTGACTCACATCGGAGATAACCTTTCAATTATCCAAAATTGTTTAAGGAGAACGCCATGGTATTTCAGGGTGTATGATTAATTTTGTTTACCTGCCATTGCAGGTCTGCAATTCCTCAGCTGTCGCTGCCTCTTCTCCTGGCTGAGCTGCATACTAAGCAGGACTTTGGCGGCCAACGTTCTGCAACTGCAAAGGATGCACTAAAAAAAGTATAACAATTTTATTTATTTTAAAATATAGAAAAACTCCAAGAACTTGCAATATATTACAATTAAATTTATATTTTAAAAATATATTTTAAGTTCTACTTATAAGAGATATAAGGTAATATATATTCGGTTTTATTTATTTATTTTATTATTTTCTTAACGTGTACAGGCCTGACCTGGCCCCAAGGTTTATTTCCACTCAAAGCTGTCAGGATGAAATGAAGTCGAGGAGCTCCGTCTGCGCTCTCTCCGCGCTCCTCCGCAGCGAGGAGTAGTACGTAGTAGCAGCCGCTGATGGATTGTCAGTCGGGGAAAGTGGTGTTAAATGGCGCAAAAATAAGTGTAATTGTTTTGTAAATGGCCCCGTAGTAAAACAATTTTCAATGCCAGTTCGCGTCTGCTGTCAGTCACTCTTTCTCGCCTGGCAACTCACTGTTAGCCGCCCTGCACTTGAGTCAAGAAAAATCACCTGGCACTCGTACAATTTAATTTACGACACCCACTTCTTCGGGGCACTGTCAACCGAAAACACACGGCTAAGTGACTAATTAGCCCATAATGGTGGCCCATAAATGAATAAAAATTGGCCAGGAAACCTGATAACATAAGTAGAGGAATCGAATCTAATTGGAGTGGCTTACAAATCTCAGGCGGATGGACTCTATAAATACCCAATTGAGAGAAGTCGTAACTATTCGGATATGAGTCGGAATGGGAAGCGGATGTCCGGAAAAATTATGGCTGAATAATTAGGAAATAGGCTTTGAGAGGAAGTAAGATTACCTGGTTAAATAGGTGGTCTCTGGTTGCCTAACGATTTTCTAGATTAGATTTTTAACAGGAAGAACAGGTAGCATGAATTACTAATTATATTGTCCGGAAGTTGTCAAAAAGCTAGCATATAAAGTACTTTTTTTTTTACACAAGAAGTCGGCTTATATTAGCTATATGCCATTCCTTATTAGATTCGTAAAATTAAAGATATATCAACGTTTAATATAAATATCATTTATCAGTCGTTTAATAATAATATCTTTAAAAATTAACAATTACCACTTACTTATTATTCCATTCATCTCAGGATAATAATCTTAGATACCCTTAGAGAACTTCTTAAAATATCACCCGAGAAATCGCATTTATTTACTTTGCAAAAAGTCGGCTAGGCAAACTGACGACAACAATTTCACACCCCGCTTATCGCCACCCCACGTACTACGTCATCAACTGCCGATAACAGGCTTCTCCTTAGGTCGGCCAAATGAGAGTTGATAACACATTTTTCGATCGCAATTATCGCCTGGTAATTAAAAACAAAACAAGTTCCGCACCAAAAAAAAAAATAAAAACAAAAGCAAAAGGGGAGTGTAGTTGGCCTTTAATACTTGCACCGAGCTGCGGGCAATGAGAAGCTAATGAACAATTCCGGGTAATACGTTATTCGATTAATTTTACAAGCTCTCTAGCCGCATATAGCACATAACGTATACGCCCCGATGTCACTGCCCATTATTACGGTTATTATTATTATTATAAACTAGGAACACTGCAATAACAAAGCTGGATTTTACGATTCGCCATAACAAGAAGCGAGGCAATTAAAGGAGACGGCAGCCATACTATATATATATAGATATAGATATATATATGTGGGTAGGATAGGCAGATATAAATATCCAGACACACACACACACAAACTTACATACAAGCAGCCATAAAATCCTGGGCACTGGACACGCTGTAACTTTATGAGGAGCGCGTGAAATTCAATTAAAACGCATGTTCGATATTAGTTACAATGGGGCGAGAGATAGAGGAGTGTGGCGGGAGTCATAAACGGACTTATTGAATAAAATTGAAGGGCAGCCGACATTGCTATATATATGTATATATATAGCAAAATAGACATTGACTGCGGTGGCAATGGCAGTGGCAATCATTCGCCCAAAAACCCCGATAAGCGTCCGTGTAAGTGTCGGAGTAGGGAATAGTTTTGTGTGATTTATGCCCCGCCGAGGCATGTGCACCGCATCGTATTCCGGTGGGCGTTTGATTGCCCCTTGGATAGCCCACTGCGGCTGGGAATGCGGTGATCGGACGTGTGGATGTGCGTCACTCCCCATAAAGATTATACGCTGATTAGGGGGGGTGGACGGCTTCGGTAGTGTAGTCCAAATACCTGACGAACTGCAGCGGGAAATTAATTAAAGCAAAGCTCCACGGGTGGCCAAACAGAAATATTTCCCGTGAAACATCATTGTTTTTACACAGCTCTTTGTTATATTTACTAAAAAAAATCCATATTTATCTCCTATGATCAAGATATTTACTTTATAAATTGCATTTCTATTCGAGATTTTTGGTTTTCCTCTAAAGGCCCCGGAACATGCACTCTAATTAAAATATTTCCAAGAGCTTTTTGTTGCGAGCAGCTGGAAATTACGCATACGCCCAGTCGTGCACCAAAATAATACTTTTTAATTGCATCACCGAAATGCTAACAACAAAATAAACAAAATATAACACTCCTCAACTATAACCCTGTTATACGTACATTCCATCGAAAACAAACGAAAGTTTGTGGAAAACCCCGAGATCTGCATAAATAAATAGAAACGAGGCGAAAACCGCAAAGCGTGACCGCAGAAAAATATATAACATAGACATACACAAAGGCTCCGGCAGAAGTTGTTGCCACAACTATTTGATAAACTTTAAGATGTCAAAGTCGCCGGAAAAGCGGCAAGGCGGAAAGACGAACGGACTGCCTGATGGACTAAGTAAATGTCCGAAAAATGAAATGAGTGAGCAGCGACAGAGAGTCGAAAAGCCACAAGAAGCCGGAGCCGGAGCTGGAGCAGGACATTAAAAAGAAGTCAACAATGGAGCAAAGCTGAGGGCTCTGCCAGTCGGCGGCGGCGCACATAAAAAACGCAGGAACCTCGCTGAAAAAAACCCAGACCAGGCTGTGCAATATCAGCCGGCAGTCTGAGTGGGAAATAAAAAAAAAATCGAAAACCAAACAAATGTAAAGTTTATTAGATCGTAAGTGGAGAGAAGGAGCCAGAGGGGCAGGGCTGCGGGGCGGGGACAGAGCCAATAATGGCACCGACAACGTCACATTGGCATCTGCAGAATGCAATAAAAGCGTTTAACCCAAAAGCAAACGCTTGGCAAATATGTGGTGAAGCTATGAGAAATGTTCAGCGCTCCCAAAGAGAAATGAAAATGAGGAAAAGCTGGAAGAGTTGAACTTCATCAGGAGAATGCTCTAGGGAAATATAAACTTCACAAATCGGGAAAAGAAGTTCCGAAAAATTGAATATCTTCATTATTTTAAATATTTGTAACTATAGTTTCTTAGATATTGTAAAATAATTGCTATAATTTTGTTGGGCTTACATAATATTTTAAAATACGATTTTTCAACACAATTTTTGAACACAATTTCTTTTTTCTCCTAAATTAAAACACGCTAGAGTCTTAACATCGAAATATCATGAAAAATCTATTAAACTTATCCGTTAAAAGGGCATCAAACAAGCAGGAAGCATAGAAACTAACAAAGAAAGGCCATAAATATGGTTTAGCAAACACGCCACTCAAGGTAAAAACGCAGAGAAAAAGCGCATGGAAAAAGCATTGGGAAAACAATGAAAGACTGCCAATTGAATTTGCCTTTGCTTTGTTCTACGTTTTTGACTAGAGAGAAAGGCGAACCAGCAACGAAATTCATTGATTGCCATAATTGGGAACTTAATTTCGGTATCAGTTTCTATTTGCTAATGTTCCGGCAAATGTTTGAATATTTGGCCGAAACAAAAACAAATAAGCAGCGCTGCTGCTGCCCCTAATCAGGAACATATTTGAGACTTAAAGCCAGTAGTTATGAATATGCCAATAATGACTCGCTTCGATGTGCGATCTCGTCGACTGCGTCAGCGTTTGTTGTCCCCGCTTTTTGTTGTAGCTTGTTCCGATATGTCATGGAGTTAGTTCCATGTTATGGCCATAAATCAAGCCGAAAATTCAAATGTTATCGGCGCGCCGGGATATTCCGCTGCTGCAGTGTGGGAGCCGTCGACTCTTCCTGACTCGCTTTCTCTCTCCCTTCAATCTCTCTCTCCCTCTCACTCTGTTGGCTGGGCAAGTGGCGATAAGCAGGCTGCCACTGCTCAGTTAGCTGCCACTGCTGCAAACTATATATATATATATGTATATATATATATTATGGGCTGTATATATTCTCTGTATATAATGCCGCCGATGACGACGGCCACGGTGACGTCCAGCTTTATCCTTCTTACTCGGAAGCTACAATGGGGGGCACATAAATAGTATTTGTGTTAGTGCAACCAGGTTCTAAGAAAGTAGTGCAATATATTATATATTTATGTAGTTATAAATATATGGATTTATGACTGAATATATATAAAACATTTATTTATAAGAACACAGAAGCCTATGTTTATATTCGTAATATTTTAAAATTATTTTCCGATTGTTTCAATGTCAGCTATATAATATAGTATTGATCTATTCCATTTGGACTTATAATATAACACCGGATAAAGATTCAAAACTATTGCGAAAGTTATTTATAAAATTGGCCCATAAACTGAAAGGCTTGCCTAGAAAATAGTTAACGGACAAAAGGACTGACGGACAAAGCTATAGCAACTCTTCTCTTAGTGCAAAATTTACAATAATCTCTGAAAGAATATAAATAAACGTACATTTATATTAAGTATTTATATAAATCTTTTAAATTTATACGTTTTTTTTGTATAGGTAAAGTATAATTAAAATTTCCCACCCACCGTTGCTATATTGTTACCCTCCTCTGTATTTACAAGCCCTGTGATAGTGGAGTAATTAGTTTGAGCGTTCCGCTGGCTTTTCCGCTCCCAATGACAATCGCTCTTTCCTTTCTAGCCATTTACCGAATGCCAACAGGTGGGCATATCTAACAATAGCATCGTCCGGCGATGGCGCTTAGCCAGTTACCAGTTACCTGTTACCAGTTACCACTTCTGACTTCTGGGCCAGATTATAAATGGCCTAGCATCTGGCGGGTGGTGGCTCATTCGCTCCAACGGCTGCAGCGGCAGAAGCCCGAAAAAGAAACGCGTCGCGATCGCTCTTAACGCTCGGTCTTCAGTTTTCCTAAATTTGTTTCAGTGTCGCGTGCATTTCCATCCCTTCCCGTCTATATATCGGAATATGTCAAAAAAGGATCTTCAAAAGTGCAATTATTTTTGAAACAAAATAGGCCTTAAACCAGAATCAAGAGGAAATAATAAAGACTTGAATCCTTCTCAAATCCGTCATGTGTTCGAAGGCTTTGGTGAGTACATCTGCATATTTTCCAGAAGTAGCAACGAGGGAAAAGGTAAAGGAACCAGGATATCAGAAGTATACCAGTAAATCGGAGAATATTTTTGGGAAATGCAGCTCGAGTTAAGAGAGTTTAAATACTTTGCCGGAATTTTGTGCAGCACTTTTGGTCTAATTTGGACCGCAATTTAAGGCGGGAGGGATGCGTGTGCATCTCATGTATCCTGCAGCCCACATCCAGGGCATCCTGTGCCCTGCTGCAGCCGTTTATGCGGAGCAAAAAGCGACGAAACTATGAAACTTACATGAGCTGGAGTCCCCCTTTCTCTGGGATCTCCGGCAATATGCAAACAGTAATTGAATTAATGCCATGAGCCAAACGAAATGTTGACCAAAGACACAACACACACACAGCTGTGCACACACGCTGGCTCCTCGCCTCACCAGAAATGGTTTGAAAATTGGAAATTAACAAAAAAGGGAGCGCAAAAAGCGCCGGCACGAATTTAGCTGAAAATCCAACAAAAAACACACTCGCAGGATACAGGACACAGAACAAAGTATGTGTGTGTGTGTGTGCTTTTTGCATGTTCACTGACAGCCGTTGCTGTTGCTGTTGTTCCGGGCAGCATGCGAATTAGTGTTGCCACTCGACACTTTGTTCTGGCCCCGAAAATCTGAGCCAAAAAAGGATGTGGGGCGTCGCCCCACTGACAGCTGGCCATCAGCGCAGAGAAAGGCGTCGGCGGCAACAAAAACCGGCTTGCACTTTTCTTTCGAGTGCAACCCACTGCTCTCGCCTCGCTCTTCTTGCTCAGTTTTTCCCCCGCTTTTTCCCCGCTTTCTCCTGCCACTTTCCCCCATTTTTGAATGCTTAACGTGTCACTTGCCTGCCTCAGAGTGTCGGCATGCAACTCGGCCAGCTGCAAAAATATGCAAATTAGACATCAGAAATGCTTTAATGAAAATTCCGCCTGCGGCATAAGAGCATGAAAAAAAAACTAGTGAGATCCGAACATGGAATACCGGGCTTTTAGTAGGTAAAAAGCATTGCAGACTTTTTGGAATACCTGCCATGTTACTGCAATATTAAATATAGGAATAACATTTAGATTCAAAATCTTATAATATACAAAAAAAAAACCTAGTAAAGTCTGAACAAAGTGCTCTGCAGGTAAAATACACTAACTTACTTTCCGGCGGCTAAAGAAAATTAACTAAAATCTCTCTGGCAATTGCAATATTTCAAATGAACGCCAACTGTAAACGTTTTCGAGTTTCTTTATCTAAAAATCCCCTCTACTACGAATACAACATACCCTTTAACTTAATATAACGGGTATTTTAACACGACTCACAAAAAGTATGAGCACACTTTCCCCCTCAACTAATGTACATTTCTTGCTTCGGCACTTTGAAGAACTTTATGCTAGACATGGCAAAAATGATTTCGCATTTTATGGTGGTGGCCGGATGCTGATTAAACTGGGCCATAAATCGTGCCTTCTATTGACAGCTTTCCATGACGTATGGCCGGTCTCGGGCAAAGTGCTCCGCTACTCGTAATTATCACTACCGAAACTGACAGTGATGTGGAACTATCAGGGGATTTCTGTACATATATTTCTCCTTGTTTGGATCTAGTGATAACTGATAAACAATAAAGTTTGTTTCAATTAACATTTACTTGGTTAAGCGGGGCTAGCTGTTATTGCTTCGCTTGAGCAAATGAAATAAATTTTGCAATTAAAAGTTGCACTCCTTCGAAAACATTTGTCAGGGCAAATAAGCGTAAATTAAGTTTATTTTGCATTCACTTTTTTTCCCATTCTCGTGTTCATTCCCTGCTTCTATTCCCAGTTGTGTGTTTTGTTATTGTGGCTACGCTTCCTGCTTCCCGATGCTTGTCATTGTTGCCCCTGTTTGGAATATACCCTTGGCAAGGACATTATAAGTTTTACTACAAACTTTGAATGGGGACAAAAACAATAACAGGGGAAAGCACTTTTACTTTGAATGGGAAATAATGTGTTTTTATTTAACAGATTATTGATGGTTGCATTTAATTTAATATATATTAAAGTTTTGAACGGTTCCGGGAATTACACAAAATACTTAAAGCGTTTTAAACTAAAGAAACGTATTTTTTAAAATAAAGAAACCTGTATTAAGTCTCATAGATATCTAGATATAATTAAAAAAAAATTAATTATATAAAAATTAAGCTATTAAAGCCAATTAATGCCAAATATCGGGCAGAAATAAGGTGCAGACTATGAAATACACCTTTGCGAAACGGTAACTGACGCAATGCTGAATTGTTTTGGAAGTTTAAATAAAAAATCATTTTTATTCTTCAATCTCTTGCTTTTTCGAAGAGTATATTCACTACTTCTACCCCTAGTTTCTCGTTTTATTTTATTTGTTAAACGGGTAGCACCGCAATGCAAGGAAGGCAAGTGCTGTTTCCGCTGGAACTAGCTCTGAAACTAAATCAGAAGCGGAAAAGCCAACAGCAACGCCAACTGCAACTGCAACTTAAACTCAAAAGGCAGCCGAAGCTGTGACTGCGACTCACAGTCGCATTTCATGTTGTTTTAATTACTTTCTGATTTATTTAACATGGCGATGGGTCTGGAAATGTGAACGGGTATAGAGAACACAGGACCTAGCCGCATTGTTGACTGTAATTAGTTGCATTGTCACCTGAGTGCAGGCCAAAATGGAACTGAAAATGGGCATAAACAAAAACATGTCAGAAAACCCTAACTGGCGGGCAACAGGGCATTCGGGCCTGGCCAAAAACATGAGCGCGCATAAAATGTGTTCAAACAGCCAAATTATATTTACATTATTTAAGTGCAGTGATAAGAGTTGCCACTAAAATTCGGGCCCAAAACAACAACGATATGGCTTTCACACCGAATTAAATAAGCCGCCTCGTTGGCCCGTTTGCCTGGCCAAAAATGTTATTCGTCGTTTCAGGTAATTTTAGAGCATTATGAACCGAAATTAGAGCGGCATTTTCATTGTTTATTATTTCAGCCGTGCTTGCTACCATAATAATTTGCAGTTTACCCCCGGCTTTGGCAAAAAGTCCTCTTCAAAGCACGAGCTTAACTATGTATGTAGTCGTACGTATTTGCCAAGCGCACACAGCTCCACATCGGTTATAATATATATATACATATATATATAGCACAAATTGGCCGATTAGCATTCGCCACATGTTTCCTCCTCCTTCTCCTCCTCCTGCTCCTCCACAAAACAACACAAAGAAAAAACATGTCAGTTAAATAAATAAGTTCTGGGAAACTGCATCCATTCTCAGTGGTCATGTTTTTGGCAGCATTCTGCAGAGCCGAGCAGTCTGCCATTCAATAAGCCGTAAGCTCTGCAAAGTGGCCAACCTTAAAATGAATGTTCGTGTTTGGCTTGTAATTTTCATGTTTTGGATTTAGGAAAAACATTTACGGCCACAGATTCGAAATCAAACATTTATGTTTCACTAATTAAGACTTCAACCATGGCTTGTCAGAGATGTAGTCTTCTGGGAAATCCTTGCTAATTGATTGTTAACTTGTTGGCAAATTTTCTACTTAATAACCATTTTTTTTGTTGTCATTTTAACAATTTGTAACATAGAATATGGATAACTTAATAAATGCTTGAAATCGTAGAAGCAAGTAAAATTAACAGGCATAAATATTGATCTTGTACTCGAAACTAAACCTTAAATGATTCTAGTTTGAAATATGTTTCGTAGAATGCAGTGTCATAGTCCTATTATTACAAGCCGACCAATTTGCTTAAATAAGAAAGGAAACCTTTAAGATTTAGTGACTACAAGAATCAGATTGTACATTTATTAGTGCATTTAACCATATATACAAATATCTCTGGCTCTTCCTGTGTTGCCAACAAATCCTTTCCTCCAGGCCAAGCGGAAACATGTGCCCAAACAAATGAGTTGACCTGATGAAATGAACCACGCACAAAACCCCAAATTGCAGCTCCGTAATTTGCTGGCACAATTAATAACAATTGCTGTGCATAATATAATTAAAATTGTTTCAATTCCAAGGGATATTCCCGTTCCCTTCACCCGGATGCCAAGTTAATTTACACCGCAAATGGGTTTTGCCGTTGCCATGACAATAATGCTAATTAAATGCAACTAAAGTTGGGAGCTCCCTTCCCCTGTATAAACTAAGCACTTTGCCGGGTGCTGTGAAATAATAATAACGAACCTCAATTTTTGCTACTATGTATAGTATATTGTGGCACCTTCCTCAGCGCTGGCAAACAAAAGTTAACCGAAAAAATTCCATATTGCATGCGTGTGCTCAAAAATTAATTGGAATGCAAATGCAGTTGCCAGAGTTGCACTTTAATTGCACAACCTCGGGGGGGGACCAAGGACCCCATAATTAAGGCTGGGCTGGTCTCCTGGGCCCGTTCCTATCGTGACTACAATTACACAAACTAATGCCATTTAATTAAGTTCACACGTGCCACAATTAAATCTTCAACGCTAATTGATGAACGTGTGTAAGTGAGTGTGCCAGTGTATGTGTGAAGGACATTGGGTTCAGGACATGGATTCATGCATTTCTTTTTTTTTTAAACGCCAAACCATCTCACGTAGTCAGCAAACGACAAACAAATAAACGAAAGAGTAGCAAAAGGTGTAGGACGAATCGTGTTGGGAAATCATAAATAGTTTCTCCCCTGTCCAGAAGATGTATCCTTTCCGAATTAGGCTAAACCAAGGATTTGGCCAGTGATGTGAACGGTACAGTTTTGCTCGAATGGGTACCGGGTATAAATATAGGTATAAAATATAGAATAGTCCTTAGGGAACAAACAAAATTGAGATCTCAAATTTGTATTCCCAACATCCAAGAAATGCGTTATATATATTTATCTTTTGATGCCACTATCTGACCAATATAAAAAGTACCCACCTGGCCATCGAGGTACGCCAACATAGCTGACGTTTCTCTGGACTTGTCCAAACACATTCGCATCCCGAATATTTGGCACGTTCGCTCCTTGAAGGGGGGGCGTGCCAACTTGAGTTACTGTTCGAAAAAGGGCGGGGCAGATTCGAAAATTATTTAGCAAATTAACAGGCTGACAAGTCAACTGTGTTGTATGCATTCGTGGCGGAAGTGGAGCAGGATTGGGAGTGGCTGACGTGGGTCCAATACGACCGGCTGACTATGTGACCGGATTGCCAACGGACAAAGAACTTATGGATGGCCGGCACGCAACTGCTTACCTTGGCCAAGAAAATAGAGTCCGAGCGATGGCCATTAAAGTAATGCTTCGGCTGGTCCGGCTGCTGCTGTTTGTTTTTGGGTATTTTGTATTTTGTACTTTTGGTATATTGTTACGGTTTTAGTCTGGCTTTTGTCTGCTTGGCCACCTGGAAGCCAGTTGTTGCAGTGGCCGAAAGCCAAATATTTTTGTTGCGTCTGCAGAGACCGCAGCACAAACACATGCAGCAGCGTTTATTATGTGTATATGTCGGCTTAATGTCCTGTTAAAGCCAGCTTAGAGTGGGATAAGGCCACAGTTTACAAGGACGACAGGAGGAGCGGGTGGAGTGTGTGTGTGAGGCCTTGTTTGCTTGCAGTTGAAGTCCGTAATGAAGTTGCTTGTTAATAAAAATTGAAATTAAAGCAAAACTGAATGAATTCATCAGCAGGATCAACATGCACAGAATAATGAGATTTTTATGCACTTAGGGAAAGTGGGGAAAGTTGCAAAACCGAATGAATTCATCAGCAGGATCAACATGCACAGAATAATGAGATTTTTATGCACTTAGGG
>JAEIIG010038334.1:0-114122 GCA_018904695.1 Drosophila parvula | reverse complement strand
CAGCAGGATCAACATGCACAGAATAATGAGATTTTTATGCACTTAGGGAAAGTGGGGAAACTTCTTTTAATTCTAAACTTGATCTTACAAAACAAAATGGGTTTTATAAGGAGGAATATATTCACAATTTTTTTCAAGACTAATAGGTGGAAAAACTTTTAAACTTAAGGTAGCTCCTTATTTTTGCTGCCTGCACCAAGTTAATTAAAGCCGCCAATCTGCCGGCAATGCCACGCCCACTGCTCGCCCAGGACGGCACAGTGCCTCAAGTATTGCACTTGGCATAATTTGTGCAGCCGCCAGAAGCTCGTATATCAGACAGCAGGCGACGGTCTGGACCCTCCGCCGCCTTTGCCGCCACTACTTCTGAATTCGACAACTCAGCGAACTGAAAAGCGGAAAAAGAGAGGAAAAGCGTTGGTAGCCATCCCGAGGCGGGAATTCGCCAACGAGGTCAACGACAGAGCCGGCCAAACTGGCCCGGCAATGAGAGCAAACTTCAAGAGCGACTGTATTTGTGTGAGTGTGTGTGATGGCCAACACTTGGCGGACAATAAAACAATTAAACGCAAAGTCAACATGGCGAGCCAAAAAAGTTCGCTCCACTCGACCGGCCACGCCCTCTGCCGCCGCCGCCGCCCCCGATGAATTGAAATGGGAATCGAAAAGCCGGAATGCAGATGGGCCCAAATGCCAGTTGCCGGTTGCCGGTTGCCAGTGCCATTTGAGTGCAGCGAGCGCACCACATGCGGCGGCTCTTGCTACTGCCTGGCTTTCGCTGCATTTGCCACGGGGCGTATACTTAATCAAAACCACCGCTACAATGGAGCACTTGGCGCGCACATTCGCCGCATTTTGCTGGCAACTTTAATTGGAATTTATGGTCAGACATTATGTGTGACTATATGGATCTGTGCTGCTCCAGCGTCTCCCTGACACTTTTAAGTTCTCGGGAATATGGGGAAACTGGCAGCGGCAGTAGCAGGTTACATCATTTGTGGGTCTTGAATACATCTCTCGCCTTGAGTGACGTTATCCGCGTAAAGTTCTTACACGCGCCGCACAAAGCTAAGGACTATCAGGAAGCAGGAGGAAGAGGGAATATACTCTCCGGTTTCAGGGTCGGAAAAGTGCCAAGGGTCTGGCTTCATTAACAGGAGGAGGAGGGTAGAACGCCAGCCTGAATAATTAGTGAGAATATGGTACGTGGAGATCTTTAAGGAAAGTAAGATTTTTGTAGGAAGATATATAGATAACTCCATATGGGAAATTGCTTAATACTTGCACCTTAATTCCTTCCACAAGGCCATTCGGTTTTCTTTAAATTTACACAACATGACTTTAATTTTCATACTTTGTCTCAAGGAATAACTTTAGGAAAATAAATAATACTTTCTTATCTCAAGGGGCCCCTTAAAAATGGATCAGAAATTTATATCCTTCCTCATTACGCCTGACATTACCTTAAACTAATTAAGCTTATCCTGTTAAATGGGTATTTACCATCTCAGCTCTCACTTTGCAAGTGTGCCAGTCCAGGACTTAACAACAGTCTCCCAATCAACCGCATTATCAATGCTCCATCTGAGTCAGCACCCAAAGCCCCTTAAGGATATTAACCCCACGAAGAGCCATTGAATCGCACGCCGCCTCCTCAATCAGAATTTAAATCGTTTTGTGGGCGTTGTCCCGGTGTCTGTTGTTGTCCTGTTGCCCAGGACATAATGAATGGTTGCCCATCAATTGTCGCAAGCTTCGGGCAATTGCAATTTGTGTCGCCCGATAATTGTCCTGTAACACACAAGGACAAGTGCACTATGCCAGCTCCTTGGCCAACTTGGCTGCTGTTTCCGGAAAATATGACCGGGATTCCAGGAAATTCAGGCTCCAACGATCAGAAATACATGTGGTGGTGGTGGTGTGGTGGAGGAGCATGTCCTCGTGCGCTCAACCATAAAATAAAAGATAATCATTATTTTCCTAAGATTGAACATAAATTCTTCGCGTGCGCGCTCCACCATTAAACGTGGCCGGGATTCCCCGGAAATGCATCAAAATTCGCTGCCTGCCTCCGTCGTTTCGGTATCAGTTTCCAGTGTCTGCCGAGCGGAAATGCGCTAGCGCACAGGAAAAGGAATAAAGTACGCACACCCAGCTCACACACAGCTCGAGCACACCCACACAGCTCACAGGATGCAGCGGTAGCCCGTGGCCTGGCAGCTGCAGGACATGTGAATGTGGGCAAGCGAGTGCTGGGGCGTTAAGAATGCAACGCCTGCAGCTGCTATAGCTCCGGATGCAGCTCATTTCACTCGGCCAAGCAACAAAATGGAGGCCCAGGCCCAGGACCAGCCTCATCCAGCCACCATCTCATGCCCAGCCAACTCCTGATCCAGGACGCCCAGCTGGAAGGATGATGAAGGATCCGGGATGAAGATGCATTGCCGGGGTTGATTTAATAAATTTTCAAATATTTTCTCGCGAAATATTTTACTGCATCCTCGCGACGGAAAGTCAATTTAATAAACTGTTAAACAAAGTGCACGGGCAACAGGAAAAACCCAAAGATGTTGAGGAAACAACAAGGATATACTCATTGTCTTGGGAATATCTTTTACTCAATGAGTTATGAGGAATACAAATAATATATATATAAATTAACTAATCAAAGTAAGAGTTTACATTTTATAAAATAATATTTAAGAAGCCCAATTTCATATCCTTGTCTAGCATACCCCTTGCAAAATTCGAGAGTGCTGAAAATGGTTGAGTAAAGTGTGCCAAAGTAATACGAAATGTGTTCGCGGAGAGGAGCAGGAGGAGCCGTGTGCTTGTGCTGCTCATACATGTATGCATGGCCATACATTTATGGATGTGTGTGTACTCGTATGCCTGCCGCCTGCCGCGTGTTCGACGGCTTCTTCCATTAAAACTTAAAAAAAAGTTCGCGCGCTTAATTAAATGTCGCATAAAATGAAATCTTGAAACATTTTTCAACCACAAAAATAAGAAGGAGCCTTGGCTCTCCCTTCCCCTCTTACTTTGCTCAATTTCCCCCCAGCATCTACTTTACCGAATTTTCCCCCCAAACCATTCTGTGGAGCACTCGAGTCCATCAGCGTGTGGCGCCGATGCCGAAGTGATTAAATTGAGCAACCATTAAAATAAATATGGCGACAAATGGCTGAAGTGTGAGCCGGGGGAAGGCGAAAGTGGGCTGGGGCGTGGCACTCCCCCAGCTCATTAAGCGAGAAATGGGAGGGAAAGTTAAAATGGACATAGAACTGGCGACTTAACACCCTGGCAGTTACTATTTATTACATTGAGAGTGTTTTTTATTAATAATACAAATTTGGTAGTAGGTAATAAATATTTAAATATTTTTAAATATAGTATATATACAAAATTATAAAAACTGATGAAGTGTGCTGTAATTGTCTAGAAACAGTTACTTTATTAGCTTATTTACAAGCGTTGGTCTCACTGTTCGATCAGTCGTTCTATCAAGATTCTATATCTCTATCCCTCTCTTGATCTTCTCATCGTCCAGTGTGACCATTGCTTGTCAATTGAAAATGTCTTGTAGCAACTGTACTTCCAAAGTATCCCTTGTAAGGGTATAAATGAGGAAGAGGAACTCAGATTCAGGGTAATGATGTTTGGCCCCAGCTTTTCCTCTGTCGCCGAAATTATGCGCAAATGTGTGAATGATGTGCGCAGTCTGGCCCACAAATTTTTAATAACTTTTCCGGGCTGGCTTTTGCCGGCTGGGGACCACCGAGGCTAATTGAAATCAATTTGCCAGCCAATCGACTGACCCCATGCAGATGATTAGGCCCGCACTCGGAAAAGCGAGAAGAAAGGTCGCCTATAAGTGTGACAACAGCTCCTTGAGCCTGGGTCCGGGTCCATCTCTCCATCCGGCACTCGAGGGCGACAAGCCACCTTGTGTTGAGAGCTGGCCAAACTGTCATTGTGAGTAGATGGTTGCCTCTTTGCCAGGCAAGCAGACAGCCAACCGACCAACTCACCTGCTCTGAGCTGGCAATCAAGCTAAAAGCACCTGGCCAGGCCCAGGCCAGGCCCTAAGCTTTGCTTATTTGTTTGCGAACTAAAGGAGGAGAAGGGCGGGTCTAGGGGCTGGGTAAAGAGGGGTCTAAAGTGGGGCTGCAGCGGCGCACTTTGGTCCATTGGCTGGACCCGTAAATCTTTCCGCACACTTTAGCAATTTATACATAACCGCCGGCATTTATTGTCACTCTCGCAGCCACCGAAAAAAAAGCCATTCCCATCCTAGGAGAGCCCATCACGTTTCGCTATTTACATTCGCCACGGCAACATGGCGAGCCATTTTTGTTTCCATTTTGTGTCATTTCTATTTTTTTTTTTTTTTGTTTTTGTAGTCGTTGCCCTCTGCTCTCTGGTCCGCCGATAAAGTCATCTTCTTCATTTGCAGCCGCAGGCTGTCCAAGGAGCAAAACTTTGTTTGCCAAACGGCGAATGTCACGTTGCAGACTTATTAGCGCGCTTTTCCCGCGTTTTCCTCTGATAAAATGTCCCGCACAAACGAGATTAAATAATGCCTCTGCTCGCTCTAGGTAAAATATATGGCTAGCTTCTGTAGAACATAAGAATGAAGAGTGAAGAGTGAGGAAGCTCAGCGCTTCGTTTTGCATACATTTGTCTTGAATATTTATCAAATTGCTCATACGCAGTGTGTGACTGTGCTGGTGATTTATGAATGGGGAAAATCAAGGCGAGAGCTAGGCTTCCACTCACTTGATGAATTACTGGCCATAATGATGCATCATTATGGCCAACTAATTGCGGGCCAGGCCCACAGTCAGTCATTTGGCCATTGTCAATTACCATTGCATACGAATCAGGCTGAAATCAGTGGAAACAAGGGGTATCAAGGGGAAGCGTCATAAATTAGCGCCGTCGATCGAATGAAAGTTTCATCAATTGTTTATTCGGCCATGAGGCTCGCTCACACTCGACTTAACCCATATATCAAAATCACGCCGCACTCGTGGATTTTCTGGGGCAGATGTCACATTTAATTGGATTTTCACATCGCCCTTTGTTTGTGCTTGCGTCCTAATAAGCTATTAAATGAGCGCCCAAGGCGATAGAGAGAGGGGGATTTTCTTCCCCTTCGGATGGAAAACATAATTGAGGACACCTCCTTTACCCCCTTTGGAGGAGGAGCCCATAAATAACACGAGGACTTCCGTTAGCCATAAAAGTGACGCGCCGTTTGGCCAGAAGGCGAAATGGCGCCCTGAATTTCGAATGACAACATTTCCGCTCTGCTCAAAACGCGACCGAGAACAACAGCCAGAGAGCGCCTCCTCCTGCTGGCAAATCGTAAATTTCAATCAATGAGCCACTCGACTCACACTCACACTCCTTTTCCTTTTTTTTATTTTCCTTGAAAATCTGTGCGGAAACATGAGAGCGCCGTTCCCCAGGGCAGAAGGGATTTAATTGTTGGCCTTCAAAAATGGCAGGGCACCCAAAGAAATTGTATTGCCTTTAAGGAATAAATTTCAAAGAAAAAAAAACCTTAAGAAAAATATTAAATCTTCAGCCTGAGAAACCTTTTTTGAATGG
The DNA here is from genome assembly GCA_018904695.1 of Drosophila parvula. Lineage (NCBI taxonomy): Eukaryota > Metazoa > Arthropoda > Insecta > Diptera > Drosophilidae > Drosophila > Drosophila parvula. Next base: position 108,506 of record JAEIIG010038334.1, on the reverse strand, counting down.
CCTTCTTGGTATATAAATAAATATGTTACTTGAGGGGAAATTTGATTAAAAGGTCTAAATGTCCTAGTTTCTCGGTGCATCTCTAGGAGCAGCTGCTTTAACAAGTTGGCCAACTTGGCGGAAACGAATGTGTGTTGCACTATAACTCGTAAATCATTAAAACTTCGCTCATAAAAATAGGCCAAACGCGGAGAGCAAGGGACTACACCACCACAACTCTCCTTAATAGTTGTCCTTGCCCCCGTTCAGGTTAATCGAAAAACTTTTACAAAATCATTCCGGCAAATAGCTGCCCAAACCAACAAGGCATACAAGGCTGGACCGCAGGCAATTTGAGCCTTAGTTCTTTGACTAATTGCCTGAATTCCTGCGGTTATCATGACCTTAAAGCCAAGTCTTTAAATGTCCAAAAGGAGGGAGTGGAATGTTAGATACATATATAGAATCCCGTCATGTTCCTGCAACGCGCAATTTATATGCACATAATTACCGGCGGGTAATGCTGATTATACGGACTTAACAAGCTTTCTAGAGTGCTATTCCGCGTCCACAGGTACGCGGTGGCTTCTGCCAGTTCATCATCATCAAACGGGAAACTCAATTCTCATAATAATAATAATAATAATATCCGAGTTAATTAGCGGACATCAATCATGCGATTATTTATTTTATTTGACTTGGAAAAATTGATTCGCGGCGCTGGAAAAATACGAGGCGGGAAATCGCCAATTAATGAGCCTCCGAGTTGATTAAAAAGCATGAAAGTCAGTACGATTTATATATATACGGACAGCCCTCTGTTTATGATGATTGAATTTCTCCAAATATATATCCCCTTTGTTCTTAGCATGGATACTTTAATTAACTTTAATTTATTGACTGCCTTTTGGTTTATTAAATCATCACCGAACAATATGCAAGTTAAATAGAAAATATGGTTTATAAACGTGTGTGTGGTTCCTGGCTGAAAGCCGCCACAAAATGTAATTAGTTTTTGTTAATTATAGACTAGGCTTTTGACCAGAAAATATAATTCATTTTTAATTTGTGAAAATTCAATAAAAGAATTTCCTTACTTTCCCTTGACCTTTTTTGTGTGTATAAACCGAATCGAACGAAAGACTCTAATCAAATCAATTCCGCTCTCCTTAGATTTCGATTTAGGACTAAGTAGCCCAGAATCGAGTTTTCAGATGAGTGAAAAATCATAACAAAATTGGGCCAACTGTTGGGAATCCCATTGAAACAATCCGTATTTCCCTGCCGACAACGCTACAGCTTTCAACTCGTAAAAGTATTTATGTGCTTTGTATCTTTGATTTGTTTTTAATGCGACTCTCGCTGCTGTGGCAATAAAATCTCTTGACGGACAGTGTCAACACACGAAAGGACGACAGGACTACGGGTATACTGGGGAAGGACTGCGATGGAGACAGGGTAATCCGCTGCGCACACACGTTTCAGTGATAACCAAATTTGTGAAGTAGCGGCCAGCGAACGAATAAAATTATATTGAAAAATTTATACACATACAATATAAATATGTATACGTTCGGGGGCAGACGTTTATGACTAAGTGGCCTGGCCTGCATGTGTGCAAATGTGCAATATAAACTTTTATGCCATACACTGTTTTTATTTACCACCACTTGACCTTTTTCAATTCTTGTGTGTCCTTCATCTTCTTCGGGTTGTATCTTTATGAACAAGCAGGACGTTAAACGAGTTAGGGGTAACAGAACGTAAAAGGTTTATATCCCGCAAGTCGGCTTAAATATGCACGAGATGAGATTGAAATACGGACAGAAAATTGCACTACAAAAGCTCTCTATTACTTGATTTGTGGACTCAAGTAATAAGTCGACCATGAATAAGAAATGCAGGAAATCTACTTAGAATACCTTAGAAAATAAGCAACGAGACGAGTACCAGAACAAACGAGAACATACTAAGAGAAAAGGCAAGTAGTATGACGAGTAAGAGCGACGAGTAAGAGCGTCGAGTAAAAGCGAAGAGTATGAGAGCAGAATGACGAGCAGAAAATTAAGACAACGATCAAAAATTACGATAAAATACTCACATTGAGGTAATTTTGTTCCTGAGATATATGTTATTATTATATTATTAAATTATGTATGGATTCGTGACTCCGTTTTGTTCCCCCATCAGCTTGCCTTGAAAGGTTAATTTCCGTTTTTCCTCTGATTGACATATACATATGAATTAGGCCGGATATATGTAATCCCCATTATTAGATCATTTCGGTGGTGACCTAGAAACAAATGTTGCGATTTCGGTGCCCCATATGTAGCGCTGTCGCTCAAAAATATAAATTAATTTCGCAGCCATGACAAGGCAATTAATCGCTATGCTGGGGAAACTAGATATTTCCACATTCGGAACTCGTATGCAAATGTGCATAAATCAAAATAAATTTGCCAAATCACGAACTTAATTTAAATGTCACGGCAGCGGAGCGTTGACAGGCGAACGAACCATTTTTTGGCAGTCAACGCGACGACGCCTTTTTCGCCCGACAATTTTAAGCCGCTCCAAAGGGAGCATGTCCTTAATGTTGCCGCTCTGTGCGTTTATTTATGCATTACGAATTACTTGCGACTTTCTTGCAGTTGTCGCTTTCGTTTCCGCCATTCGCGGCCATTCCCCCATTCGCCACTGCCCATCCGGCAGCAGTTTCCTCGATTTTCCCTCGATTTTCGCTACGATTTTCCTCGGACTTCGCTCGGAACTGCACGCGCGATTTTCGCAGCCATTGGATAAAAAAGGGAAATCGAAATTAAACTGTCCGAGCGCAAGGGGTTGGGCAGGCCAAAAAAATTTACGACCGTGCGCGTGCTAAACGTGGCCCAGACACAGGACGTTTTCCCGCTCCATTTTCCCCATTTGCCGATTTCCCGGGCTCTCCTTTCATTTGGCCGCAAACATCCGCCCAGTGAAATGACTTTGTGGCTGGTTTTACATAACCCTGACAGACAGTCCGGAAAGAGTTCGGGGAGTGAGCGGGGAGAAAAAGTAAGGATTATCGCGGAACGGGGACCTCTGCCTGCACAAGGATTAAGTCCTTGCGGGGGACTTTGCATGTGTGCATTTGATTTTTGGCTCCTTCATCTGTGCGGCGGCCAACATGAATGTTAAATGCGCATTTGTTTCCGGCCAGCGCGAGCTCATGATTATTTTATCGAGCTGACTCTCTCTCCTCTACTGGGGCTTCTGCCGTCGCTGAAATTGCCTCCGACATGCATTGCGGCAGCTGATTTAGATACGCCACACACAGGACCTCTTCGCATTCGCAGTTGCAGCAATCTCTGCACTCTTCTATTCATACTTTTGGCCAATGTACAGGAGAAAAATCTGGGAATATATATATGGATAAATGCCGCAGATATCTGTAGTATAAAACTATACAAACAAAGTCACAAGATTTGAATTCAATTAGTTTACAATGATCTACCAATCTCTAAAAAATTAGGAAATATTTTGTTATATTTATTGTAGCTCCAATAGAGTTCTTTACCTTTTTTTCGCTCACTGCACTTACACATATGACTCGACTCGCCTTGAGTGGCTTTTCCGGTTGGGTGCACGCACAAATTGCCACTCGAATGGCTGGCTTACCTCAACAGTATTTGTATCATTGTATATCCGCTTCTGTATCTTGCATTTGCATCTGCATCTGCGACCGCTCCTTCAAGTATCTAAATGTCAGCGCCACAATATGAATATACATATGTATATTATATGCGGATGAAGGCATAACCCGTATGGATTGCAACTACTTGCTAGCTACTTAGCTGGCAATTCTTGAGTAACACAATTTTGAGATTGTGAAAAGGGTTGCCACTGGCATTATCCGCTTCGGCTGTTTGAACTTTCGTGATTTGGGCACAAAGTAAATACAATCAAATCCCCGAAAGCCCAAACTCAGACCCTAAAACCCCAAACAACAACTTGAGTCATGTTCAAATTTCAGTGCTTGGCAAAATTACTCTTCAACCTCAATCAATGTAAATATATGTTAGAAGCGGCAGCGGGTCAGGTCAGGGATAATGTCATATAAAGGAGCAGTGGCAGTCCTTCGGCCGAACCTATCAAATACACAACAACTGCTAAGCGGAAATCGGAACTCGCTTTTGTATGAAAAACGCAGGCAGGTGACTGTGGCGTCGACACAATCAAAAGTTTTCACTGGAAATATCGCAAAGTTTTGGAACATGTCGGATGTCTCCCATAGAAACTACCGAACATGAGAGCTCGTATATATATTTATATATATATTTGAGCGGATCTGAATGCTTTCATCTCGGCAACAAAAGCATGCCAGGCTTTGATGAGAAATCTTTGGAGTTTCCAATGGAAAAGATGCTCGGAACTTGGTAAATACTCTTATCAATAGCTGAGACATGAAGAGGAATTTAATTGGCATATTTAATGCATTATAGGTAAATCAAAACTCTGTTCTTTATAAATTATTGCTTGCCTTTAAGTAAAAAGTAACAAAATTTACTTAAATAATAATCTGCATATGAAATACAGATGACTTTCCCCTAAACACATTTTATATCAATCTGTTTAAGTATTTTTATACGTAAAATATTAAGCTATAATGACTTTGAGATGAGTCTATTGAATATGTAACAATACACTCCATATTTTAGAAATGCCTAGAGTATTTCACAGCATTGACATCAAAGGCACCGCTCGGAATTTGCTTCGCATCTTGATGCATGGCACCTCAAGGATATGGATATATGTTTTTCGAGTGCATTCCGAGCTTTAGGCATTGCTCCAAACCAAATACCACATAGATAGAGCTCTGGCTTGTCACATTTATGTGGGTAAACTTTGAACATAAATTGGGCACGGGCTCTGTTGTGTCCCATCCAACCGTCCAACCATCCATCCATCCGTTCGTCCTTGCAACACTCCACACAGAGGCCACACTCATCAGAATCGAGGCAGTGCAATCGACAAACGAGGCAAAGTTTTCGGTTGCACAAATAAACAGAAGAATGGCAATTGCAAAAGGCAATTTCGGTACCAGAATCAGGACATGATTGTCATTAAGTGCTGCCACATAAATAGAGCAAACGGAAGGAAGGAAGGCACGGCCCTGTCAACGGAAGTGGGTCTCACATGACATTTATTACTGGCAACGCCTGCAGCCTAAACTTGGTATCCTTTCCAGAAAAATTCTTTTGAGCGAGTGCAGCAAATAGCTACCCAGTAATGACCACAACTACCCAGAGTAACTATAATTGCAAAGCGTTTTTCTTGAACAGCTGCCATTGCAGCCAAAGTGCAGGAAGTTTGTGTCCATTTCCTCAGCTGATTGAAATGTTTTCGGGGCATCTTTCTTACTTCCCTTCTTACTCTTTTATTTCTGTAATCTGTTTCGTTTCGTAATTTCAGACGGGGTGATAAATTGATGCATAAAACCCCAAAGGCATTGCCCCGAAAAAAGATTTAATAAGAACAGGCTGGCAAATATTTGCACACTTGAATGGCTCAGAGCGCCTTAACTTCGTCAATGAGAGAGATTAAACTTTTGCTCGAAGGATGTCAAAGCATCAATTTGTCAGGCGACGACATCGGCTCAAAGGATTGCTTCGTCGGTTATTCGGGGGTAAAAGCAATCACAGTGCCAGCCAGTGATGGGTATAATATTTTCGATTAGGAATATCTCTAGGTTAAGTCCCGGAAAAATGTGAAGTCCATGAAAAACAAGTAGATTAAATAAATAATCTTTACAAAATATTAAAGAAGATTTTCGAAGTAATAATTTTATTGTAAAAATACAGTTTTTTTTAAATCACTCTAAAAATATAAATTCTTTTTAATATAGTGACTAAAATTATGCACGTATAAAGTTTAATTCCTTTATGGCTCTTAAATTAAATTACTTCATTATTTATAACAATATTGGAAGTTCTCCAGCTAGGTACTTATTTTTAAGCTCTCAGTACCTCAGTCTCAGCTACTGCCCATCACTGCTGTCGTGCCAAACAACTCCATCGAAATTATGAAAGAGGGACGAGGACTTTTGTCATTTTGACATATTTTAATGCGAATTTACAACAGCCTCGGGGCTGAATGGATGGGGCAAAAACTCTGGCCACTTGAGTCATTGTCCCCTGGTCCCTGTCCTTTGACAGTTGGTCAACTTTAATTTGCAGCCCTTTTCGGTGCCAGGCAGGCCTTTGGGGCTTGGCTTCCACCTCCTCTCGCCCAGCCTTGATACCGAATTTAGTGTTGCCCACTTTTTGGCGCCGTCTCCCAGGCGACAGGCAGCGCAGTAAATTTAATAAATAAGTGGAGATTTCTGCTGGCTGGCTGGCGGCCTGGCTGTTGGCGCTGCCTGTTATTGTTGGTGCGGCATACCTCAATCAAAGCATGTGCCACCCAGAAAGAAAAAAAAATATAAAATAAAGAACAAATATATAACTGAATAGAGCAGAACAGGAGACAGGATGTAGGCCGGAGGAGCTGTGCTGCCGCCTTTCAACAGGGCCTTCAATAATTTTTTACACACACGACAGACAGCTAGACTTGGGTCGCTGTCATGTTATATTCCCGTTAGGCGGTCCCCGGCACAAAAGGCCAAATTGCAAATAAGAAAGGCATAAAACGGAATAAAATAAAATAACATAAAATCCGAGAAAATGCTCGAAATGGGAAGACAGGCGCGATGATATCCTTTCAAAACAGATATTGATATAAATATATAAGTGGGTATTTGCAGGCTCTTAGCTCAGCGCTGAACAGCTTAGTACATTAAGAGGATTTCAAATATAATTTTTATTGCGACATTTAAAGAGTTTAAGAATCTAGCTTAAGATCTGCCAAAATCAGTCAACTACCTAGAACTTTCAAGGAGAAAAAAAGAAGTAAATTGCAATGTACTTTCAATTCTCTCTGGCAAAAGTTCTAAGAAGAGAAGTAAAAATAGCTCTCTCAAGTTTGTGGTTCACCTTAATTCCCCGACGATTAGGAGTTAGCTGCGAATACAACTCGACATATCCCACTTACCCCCACAAGGGGAGAGAATAATACGTTCAAGTGCCATTTATCTCACTGGGCCAAAAACTTTCCATCGACTTTCACCGACCCGAGTATGTGTGTACGTGAACTCTGCATATTTTCATCTTCCTGCCCTTGACACCCCTCCTGCACGGCACACACACCCCACACACGCACACGCACACCCTTTCCTCCGTTTGGGTGTGAGCTAAATTGATTTGACAAATATTTTGCTTGGCGTTTATTACATTTTTTTCTGTTGGCATCAGCATCGGGAAAAGGCAGGCGATCTGCCCTTTTCAGAGCGTGTAACCCGTCGCTGGCAGGGATTACGCTCGCTATGGCAACAATTTCAATATGCTCCACTCCCAAGCAGCGGAACTATAAGCACAGCGAGAAATTCCGGGGGATTTTTAAAAGATTAATTTGATGACGCAATATAATTATTTGAAATCACCTTGAAAAGTTTTTAAAAATATGCTTAACATAATATTTTACTACGTGTATATTCTTTTATTTATTATTATTTAGAAACTTTTTAAAATGATTTTACAACTTGTAACTCTCAGCGTTTCTCAAACTTAAACCCTACTAAGTGCTAACCAACAAGGCGTCAAAGAAGCTCCTTTAATTTTCTTTATGTGTACTTCCCCTTCTAACAAACACACACACGTCCACTACGGTATAAAGGCAGCAAGAATTCCACACGATGCCACAAACACATGCCTCGGGCAACATTTAAATACATGGGGTTGTGGGGCGTATGCGTGTTTTCTTTAGAGAGTGTGTGTAAGTGTACGTTGATTGCATTGTTGCACTTGTTGCATTCTCCCTGCACACACACACTGCCAAACTAACTCGAAATCATATAAATCAGTATGGAAATCAAAGGAAAGGCAAACAAACAGGAATTTGGCCAAACTGGCACTCAAATGGGGAATAAATTAAAGGGAAAAGCAAAGAAATATGTCCTGGAAACGACTAATTATAATAATCTTCAATATAGCAAGGTTATTTTAATCAGTAGATTGTTCCAGCTGCCACCTTTCGCTCAGTGATAGTTAAATTCCTCTGGCTTTCATCCTTTCGCCAGTAATTTAGCCCTCTGCCATTTGCCAATCCAGCAGCGATTCTTGCCAGGGTATCCATGGCACATTGTGTAAATGAAATCGCTTGGCTTAATCGCCTCTTTGGCAGATTTAATTTCCACCTCCACATCCGAACATAAAGGACTGCCGGAAGCGGACAAAAGGCTTGGCGAGCACCATGTAATCGAGAATCTAAAATTATGCGAGTATTTGTGCCAATATTGGTGCTCCTGCATTCAATACGGATACTCTCTCTCTCTCTATATATATATATTTATATGGCTGTGTTAGTCAAGTGCAGAGATTGTTTGGACCAAGTTCATTGTTGGTCCATTGATGGAAGGGAGTCAGAGGCCAGGGGAAATCTCGTAATGCACTCGCCTCCTAAATCGGCACAAATGCGACTCATAAAACGCAGGACCACATATAAGCCAACGAGCGGAGGAGCCACTAATTGCAGCATTAAAGCTCCGCTCGGCCACCGATAGAGCCCCGGCATCAGGCAGGATCAAAGTCTCAGTTGAAAGAATCCCCGAGTGTATTTAACTTCTCCACCTGAATATGCTAACCTTTGGCCAAGGATGCTGTGCTTTAAATTGTAAAGAGAGAAAATAGATAAAAATAGCTAGCTACATTTTTATAAATAAATATATATAAAACAAAACCTAATCCTTAGCTAACAAACTGAATGATGAATGAGAGGAATAAAGTTAAATATTCAGTTTCTCAAGCTCTTAAAAAAGCCAAACAATTGCTAGAAAATAGCAGAGTTTACAGCAGTTTCTGTATTTCTACTCATCCTCCCGCGCCCTCTCTCTCTCTTTCCACGCCACAGCAACTGTCTCTTTCCTGCTGCTACTGCGGCGACTTAAAGCGGCAAAAAGTGAGCTACGTGCAGATGCCTCACCTGTGATAGAGGTGATTAACAGGATTTGCAGGCAGCAGAGCAACCAATCTGCTACTTGTACGGGTCCTTGCTATCTATTCCTGTCTGTGTGCGAACATGGCAACCGTAGCTGGCACACATGGCGTATACGTAACGTGAAATGTAAAGGGCAGAACCAGCGGTGGTGGCTTTTAATTGAAAAACAGAACGAAAACTTAAATTTGTCCCAGCGAATGTGTATTGTCAACAGTCCGAAAACATGGCTCAATCAGATTAATTCCCGAAAAACTTTGAAATTGGCAAACTTTTGGCGATTAATTAAAATCGCTTCATGCCATTGATGAAACAATAATAATAGGAAAAAACCCAATATTTGACAATTGCCAATAAGCGCCAGACAGAAAGCGCCAGAGCCCAACCAAAAAAAATAACAATAACAATAACAAGGCGGTGGAGGGGTGCGGGGGATCAGGAAAACAAGGAGCGAGCGCAACAATTAAAACAAATCGAGGGGAGAATTGCAGGCTCTTGTTTTTGCGGATATAAAAAGCGGGGGCCAGCAGCCCCTGCCAACTCGGGAACCCCCGAAAAAGGATACACACCACGACAAGCATGCAAATTGGTCCTCTCTCTCTCTCGCTTAGTTTTTGTTGTTTTTCTGGCTGCTGCCTGCTGCCGGCAAGGACCAAGTTTTGTTCGAACAATTGCCGCCGTGCTGGGAAATTGAATTGAAAACTGAAAGGTCACAAATTTATGCAATATATATCAGCCGTTCGTCCCCCACACACATATGCTATATATACACACACCATATACTATATAGTGGCCGATATTTTTGTCTGTCTGTTCTGGCCAGGTGAGCAGCTGAACATTGTCTGGCCACATTGCAGTTTGATTGCAAAATGTAATTGAATGGCAACAACAGCCGTCGAACTAGTTGCAAAAAAAAAGGATAAGGAAAACTAGTTGCAACAAATATGAAATAATAAAGGAGAAAACAATAATTTGCATAAGGCTGCCAAGCGGTCAAAAACTATGCACAAATATAACACCATAAATTATGAAATAATATCTTCAACAGCCCGGGTCGCCTGTTATTGTTTATTGTTTATATTTTCACATGGCTGGCGATGAAAAACGTGAACTCTATTTCACAATAATATCATAATAAATCGAGGCTAAGCTGCTTCCCAACAATGGTAATAAAGTGCAGAGTATTCTCTCCTGTCTATCGTAATTAAAATGATAATGAGAATATTCTAGGAACGTCAGTAGCAAATTATTGTTTGATCAAAGCCACCCGAGATAGGGTTCATAAAAAGGCCCTATTCTTATATCTACATAGGTACTATAAAAAGGCCTATTATCTTGAAAGAGTCTTATGTCTTTACGGCTAAGAAAATGTTTGTTTTAAGATTAAAGTTTTACAAGATTACAGTAGCAGATGTTACATTTATTTTACACCTTAGAACTTTAAAATTGTTCCCTGCTTCAAAGTAAAAATAACTCCAAGGTGTTTCTGGAAAATAATTAACCTAAAATCCCATTGAGCCCCATTTCTAGCTACACTGAAAATAAATAATTAATGGCTCCTTTTCAAGCATTAAGCAGACAAAAATGTACTTTGCTCTTAGCCATGTAGACCCAAGAAATCGGCTTACTGGGCAACTTTAAATCACAAGGCGATGGACCGGGCCTAAGACAAAGCCACCTGTAAGCCCCCCCGAAAACAGATAACGCCCACAACCCAACCTCCGCCCATCCGCCCATCTGCCACCTGGTTCTCCCAAGAAGCCCAAAACAAAAACCCGGGCAAATCTAGGCCAGCACAAAAAAAAAGGACCAGGGAAAATAATTCAATTCCATAAACACTTGTTCACACAGTTCACGCAGATCACGCGGTCGCCTTCGTAAGCTGCGACTTGGAGCGACTTGGGCGAAACTTCATCAACACAAATTGTGAATTCCATACAAATAGTTTGACAAACTTGCTGGCCTGGCCCCTGCTCCTGGCTCCTCTCTCCTGGCTCCTGCAAGGATCCAAGGGAGAGGGCGAGATAAATGAAAGAAGTTTTGTGGTAGGCCCGGCAAGAGCATAAAAGAAATCTTATAAATCCAGAGCGGCAACAACACTTGCATATATCCGAGATACTTGCACATATAGCCATATACAAGCACATATAGTACACTGCGAAAAATAGAGGGGCTCAAGATGCTATTAAAATAAAATACTAGCTTTTTGGGATATGACACTATTATGTTTAAGTTTTCCTCCAAGTATTCAGACTTACCTATAACTAATATTCAATATTTATTTATTATATAGTATGTACAAGTATTGTAAAAGTTGGAAATAATAAAAGTTTATTTTCCCCAGTGCCAGTAAAAGCCAGATTGAGACAAAAGAACTTGTAGAGCGACAGAGGAAACGTAGGGAACAGGAAATGGAGCTGCTGGGCACTACTACCACTGTGTGTTCATATCTTAGTTTTGAGCATTTCCGGGCGCCAACTATTCGGTCACGTACTGTATATAGTGGGTGCCTCTAATGAATGTAGCTATACTCGTATATGGCAAATATCTCTCCGTCCATATATGGGGGATGCGCGTGCCGCATATTATCGCCAAAGGTCGCCCAACTATTTTCACTCGGGGCAAACCCTTCGACCAGACCACATAATCAGAGCCATCGCACATCCCCACCAGACATGTCTAAAGTCCTGCCGCAGTACAAACTTTTCGCCGCCTCCAAGGATGGAAACCTCAGGATTGCAGGATTGCTAGAGGATTGGAGGAGGGCAGAGGGAATCAACCGAAAACTTTTCATCTTATTTGGGTTCGGTTTGGGCTGCTTTTCGGATCCCGCCGTTATTCCATTGATTGTCAACATCCAGCCGGGAATTGAACTTTCCCTTTAGCAACTCGCCGGCTGTTTAAGTTTTTCGGTTTCGTCAATCGAAATTTTGTTGAGTTCTTAGTTGAATTAGTGGTCGATTTTAGGTTTGAGAACAACACTAAGCTACAAGGTAGCCAAGGCTATTTTTCGCTGGAATTTGTGTACTTCATTTTTGCTAGATGATGCAATGGTTTCTAATGGCCACTTGATAAGCTTATTTATTGAGTGAATTGTGTTGATAATGCACCTGCTTTTCGATTGCCCACGCCAGGTGTTCCCCTGAGTATCTCCAAAGCTGATAAGGCCAAAGCAAATACGTCACCGGTAGAGCAAAAAATCAATAAACGGGGGAATACCATAAATTAAATTTCATTAATAAAGAATTTACTTATTTATTCTTGAAAACTTTCCTAGAAGCAGACGACTGGTTATCTTGGTAAACAATATTTTAATTGTCTAACCAGAATTTATGGCTAGAATATATTGATATTGTTGTGGAAAAATAAACAAAAACCATTAAATTAAATAACAATAAGATAAGATAGAAGTCGTTAGGGGAAGACCAAGCAAAAAAGCCACTTTAAACTGGTAGTATTTTCCCTACTTCTACATACATTTTCTTTTACTTATTTTTCCACTAAGCTCCGGTTTCTCCCCTTGTAATCCCCGTTTTGCGGAATATCTAATCTCGTTTGATAAATATTAATCCACGTACATTGTTTGCCATTTGAATGACTATATTTGCATGGCGACAAACCCCTTGGAACAACGTGGGATATATCCCGCCCAACTGTTGACACTTGGCAGTTTATTGGCCACACAGCACAATTGTTTGACATTTTCCTCCCCCTGAATACCCCTGGAAACCCCCTGTAAAACCCCTTCTCATCGCCCACATATCCCTTTTGTTTTTGCAGCTGCTCCTGGCCGCCATTCTAGCTGCTCGCTGTTTCGGCAGCGGCTCTTCCAGACGAACGCTCGTCCTGGCCTGCGACGAGGCAGAGGCTATGGAGGCGGCATCATCATCGATGGAGGAGGCATCACCAGCACTTGCTGGCAACAATAGATATAGCTTTAGGAGTACGGGCAGCAGGAACAACTACGGCGATTACAACTACAAGTGGGAGCACGGGGGAAATGTCGATGGCATTGCGGATAGCAGCAGTCCTAGTAGCAGTAGTAGCGGCAGCCAGGACAAAGAGGGCAACAATGACTATGACAACTATAACTACAACAAAGCACCGGCCAAATGGCAGAAGCAAAAACTCTACGGAAATCCCATCCACAGCATACACGACTTGCAGCAACAGCAACAGCAGCAGCAACAGGGACAAGGACAGGAACAGGGACTGGGACAGTTTGATGATGATCCCGAGAATGCTCGCAATGACTTCCGTCTGCAATTGTCCGACTTAAATGCGGCCGTTCCAGGTGTGGGCAGGTTTGTTGTTGCCCAGGACCATGACAGCTCCAACAACTGGCTGAAATCGGAGGAGGAACAGCAGAGGGTGCAGGAACAGAAACGGGAACAGGAGCAAATTCTGCTTGCACGTCACAGCCGCAGCAGTATCAACAGCCAAAAAAGGTAAGGCCAGTGATGGGAAATCTAAAATATAAAAATATATAATTTAATTGAAATAAGTTAAAAATTAGGAATGTCTAGCTCTATTAGCTTCTGAGATCTATGTATATGTTTATAGGTACAAATAAGAACAGACAAAAAGACAAACGAACAAACTGAGAAACTTCCAAGCGAACAAAAAGAAGAAACAATACAATGGTGATCAAAAATATATACATACATATGTACATTAGGAGATCAAAGATGTACCTATAGGTACTTTTGGACCTTCTCATCACTGTCTGATTCACCGATTTGGGGAAGAACACCAAATGGGGAAAATTAGCAATATTGGAGGCTCCTCCTCCCTCCGTCCGTCTGCACTCATTGAGCTCACATTCTGGGCAAATGTGACCGCCAATGATTGAAGCCGACAAGGCGAATGAAGCCGTTGCACTTGCTCCTCGGCAGCGTCGAGGCTAATCTCAGGGGGAGCCAGCTTACTGGGTTGCATATCAAGTAAATGTCAATGCCGTCATGCCATGACGTAATCGTGAGCACAAACCTAAGCCCTTAAGCTGATTTCTCTCTGGCCAGTTGACTGAACTCTATCCCCTTTGTCGGAGATCAAGAGAACCAGCAAGGATCATGTGATTTCTGAGCGAGGGATTAGGTAATCTGGTTGCTGCATTCAGCAGAAATTTGACACAAAACGGAATGGAAGCCGAAATATGAGAAGAGGACAATTGGCTTTACAGAAAAGCTGCGAAAAAGATAAGTTATAGTCTTTGTTTGTTCAAGAGAAGGTTACCCTGGAATGTAAGGAGAGTTACTTTCAGAATATATGTACTACTTGATTTAACAGATTAAAACCAGAACCTAAAGAGCCTCAGCTTAGTCTGAGTACAAATCGATTTTCAGTCCTTCACAAAGCTGCAGTATAAAAAACCCACAACTATTCCCTTGTAGCCATCACAGAGCCACAAAACAGTATTATAGCTAAGACCCCTTTTTTTTGTGCTAATTTAAACAACCGCTCTCACCTCAACTATTCCATCTGCATTCATTCTCAAAACATTTTCGCAAACTTTGCGACAAAACTATCAAAGCCGTTGTTGCCCTGAAAGGGAGCGCGCTTCCCCGAAATGCCAACGCCGCTGGAACTGAAAGCCAAAGCCGTCGGCGGGCAGGAAGAATAGGGTAGGGGATGGAGATGGGGATGAGGACAAGGATGAGGCTATGGCAGTAAAGCATCGACAACGAAAAAGGGGAAATCCGCTGGCAGGCAACGACAGTCGCGTAACGGAGAGCTTTGTGCCGCGCCACAGGCTCAGGACAACGCCATCGCCATAGCCGTCAACACTGGGGCATCATCATCCCCTTCTCCTGATGCTGCAGCTCCTCCTCCAATCCTCAGACAAAGCCGCGCGCCAAAGCGAAAGCTAAAAAATTCATTGGCATTTGCCTGCAGTTGAATGCAGAATGATGCGCTTTTGTTGGCCAGCTGGAAAAATGGCTGAAAGAAGCGGCGGCCATGCAAATAACAAACGTCAAAAACGAATTTATTTTTTAAACGAGTCCGCTGCTGGGCATTATTACATGTGAGAAAATTACGGAACTTTATTCTTGTTTTTAAAATAAAAAATGGACCTATAAGCCATATTTACTCCCTAAATTTTTGAGCTATTTTTTTGTATAAAAAAAAACCATTTTGTTGGAAATTTATTCACAATTTGATTGTTTTTTAATGTATTTAAACTAGCGTAATGTACTGTTAACTAGCTATGTAGTCTGCTCCATTATTTATACTTTTACCGCACATTTTTAAGTGTAAATCTGGTTTAAAAATATTTCTCTGCGTGTCTAACCGCTTTCGCAGTCATTTCCGCTTGCCTGCGGAGACAGCAGGCATCCGTGGTGGCCACGGTGGCTCCACCGTGGGCCGTGGGGCAGCGCTAATTCATGGCCAAAACTAACAAATTTCCATATGCATTTTACGATTCCAGGGCAGCCGGGGATGATGCCGAGGCTGCAGGCGAATCAGGTCAACAGGAGTACTTCGAGAATGAGTTGCCAGCAGGTCGCAATGATGGTGTGGATGTTGAAGGCGAGGAGGACTATGCTGTGGACACCAATGGCCAAGAGGAGGAAGCCAATGAGTTGAGCGCGCAATTGCCCTATGGAATTCAGAATGTGCGCAAGCGTCGAGTACGCAGTGTGATGCCTCCACCTCCGTCTTTCCTGGGCCCCAATCCCAGTGCCGATGGGGTAAGTCCTTCTCCAAGTCTTTATGAAACCTTTTAGAACCTCCCATTCTTGCAGGTCGTTACATATCAATCGCTATGCCCCACAAATCGGGTGACTGTGAAGCTGGAGAGCGGGGAATACCGTCCCAATCACTACGTGGAGGTGACCTGTGCCCACAACTACGCGCCACTGCCTTCCCGGAGCCACAACTTCGAGTACGGTTACAGGGGCAATGAACTGCTCCGAGCTCTGCTCTCCGAACGCGGCGAGAAGCGAGAGGTGGGTCCAACGAAAATTACTCCTTCAACACCTTTGCTTAATGAAACTCCCTTCTGTTATTTCCCTTTAGATCTGCTCGGCAACGGGCTTCTCGTGCATCCAGCTCAACCGCACCATCCACCTGATCCGGCTGAACGACGCCTCCGGCTGCTGGGAATCCGAGACGCGGACAGTACCCTCCGGCTGCGAGTGCATGTGGCCAAAGCACAGTTACGGGGACATTGCCGCCTACCACCAAGCGCAGAAGCGGCGCAGCGGTGCCTTCGGGCTGCGACCGCATACCTCCCTGAACGTAGACTACAAGCCGGGCGTAGGCTACCGCCAGCTGACTCTGCGAACGAGGACCCCCAAGGCACCCGGGCCGCGCAATCGTCGAGATAATTTGGGCTACGAGAGCTACGAGTTTAACTAGTAGGAGCAGCCAGGAGCAGCCCTAATTGGTTTAGCAACTAAGTTTAAATCCACATAAATTATTTTTCGCTTTAGCCTTAGCATTTAGTCACAAGAGAGAGCCCTCAGTGTCGTGGTGTATGAAATAAACAAACTACAATGGAGCAAACCAAAAACACGAAGTGGGGGTAATGAATGCAATTCCCGGCCGGGGCTTACCTTAAATCTTTTGTCTTTAATCCACTTAATCCACTTGATGTGTGCAATTCGGTAAATGCATTTCGTTTCAACACCTAACGTGCGCTGCCTGTCCTTGGCAATCGCACTGATGCTGGGATTTATTGCCTGCGGCGGCGGCCTTATCGTAAATTAAAAATTAAGCGGCAATTTAAAACATTTATAACAAACACGCGCATGTATCGCATAAATCAATGGAAATCCCCTCTAATGAATGGCGATTCGAGGTTACTTTTTTCCTATGATAGCTTATCCAGCGGCTGCGTGGCCACTTTCGGTAGCAGCATGTCTGCTATGCTGGCTACTCGAGAGTGCAGATCATCGACAGACTGGCTGGCATCCAGCTGGTGCCAGTAGTTTGCTTCCCTAGCGCAAATCCGATCGAAAACTTGGGCTACGCGGCTCTGGAACTCAACTTTTTCATAGCTGCAACGTAATAAACATATGCATACATTTGCTAAAAATAAGGAAACTGCATTTACTCACCGCTCCTCGCCGTATTGCCCACGACTCGTCAGGGAATCTACCGATGTCTTTAGGTAGAAAACAGCATCCGGTTTCAAGAGTCCCTTTTCCGGCGCATAGCACCAGTCGAAGTCCAATCCCTTGGCTGAACTGTAGGCCACGCCGGAGTACGAATACCGGTCCACTATCAGCGTGGTGCCCGCCAGCAGTTTCTCCCTAATCTGGTTCATGTGCTCCCAGCGGTTGGCGGAGAACATCAGGTGTATCACCTCATCGGGAATATCTTTGGCGTTGGTCAAATATGCGTTTATTCCCTGCCCAATGCTAGAACTGCGCTCCGGAAAGTTCATTGACGCCGTGGCAATGCCTTTGGACTTCAGGTGCTCAGCTGGAGAAGATCAAGAGATCAGTACGTGGCGAATTTGGATGGTTTACCAAGCTCACCCAGCAGCCGACTTTGTGTGGTCTTTCCGCTGCGATCGCATCCTTCGAAGACGATAAAGGCTCCACGTTTTGCGACACTCATTTTTCCAAAGTTTAAGCCGGCAAAGGTGCAATTTGCAATTTGGCAAATGACCGTGATTAAAGCCCACAAAATACAATACTGTAGTCAATTGAAGGGCGACCAATGGTTGTCCAGATACAGAAGGTATTATGTCTGCATTCAAGAAAGCAAGATAAGAAAATCCAAAGATAGGATTCGAAATTAAAAAGTGTAAACAAATATAAGCAACAGGAAGATAGTAGTGTGCCCACCAGATGTTCCTTTAATAATGCCAAAAATTACTAATATTCGCCAACAAAAGGTACGCATTTTACCCTACCCGGGAATTAATCAAACTAAAATAAATAAACAACACTCGAGAAATTTGGCGCTGGCAGACTGTGCAAGGACAAAATTCGTTTTTACACGATTACCCGCTCCCCCCCGTCATTCTGATATGATCAAACCTTTCGTTGCATGTTTGGCACTATAGTTTTCCCGGAAAAACGGCGAAAAGCCCTGAAAAAGGGTCGAGACGCGCTCGTGAACCGTCCAGATATTTGGCGATGGCAGACTGGGCGAAGAAATAGTCACGAATTCTTTGGCGGTTTCTTTTCGAGGAAGGTTACTATGCAACCATTACTTTAAACTTTAAGCCCTATGGACCAGGGCTGCGCAAAAGTGTGAACGTATTTTAGCGCCACAAAGGGAGAAAACCCTATTTTTAACATAAGCTAATTTTTACTTTTAATTGGGAAATATAGGTCATACAAGGAAAAACATTTATCAATTAAATGAAAATAATAAACTTAATACCTTATTAATATGCAGTTTAACTGACTTTGTATTTTCTCACCCCCAATGCCGCTGAATTTTCTTCTATGGTATTATTAAGTAGCACACACTTCGGTCACACTGCAGCACACATAAATTACATTTTGTTTTAAACAATTAAAAAATACACGTAAAAACATAATAACAACGTTGCGGCATTTGTATAATTGGTAACACGCAGACCTACCCCGTACGCCGACATGTGTTAGCCGGAAAAAAGCGCCCGCTGACGCCCTCCAGAGTTCGTTTCGGAATTGCCTGCGCTGCGCGACCCAAAACAAGAAAAATTCGCACGCCGTCGCAACGAATTCGCAATGCGCTGCCGCTGAAAATTGAGAGGTATCCGAACCGCTTCCCCGCCTTGCCGCTAACTAACCAACTAAGCCGTCGCCTTAGCCGCCCATTAATAGCTTACTCGAAGTCCTTTAGCAAACGGCAATGGAACAGAGGCGGCTAAATAAAGTCAGCAGGACGTTCGGCGAGGCCAGAGACCGCGTGGTTTTAGCGTAGCGTGCAAAAGAACGCGCTGTCATCTGTCGATAGGTTGGGTGTTATCGGCTGCCCTGCTATCGCGTTATCGCGCAAGGACCACGAGAGCGGCGAAAAACCGTTTTGCCTTTTCCGAGCTCCGAGTGGGTCGGGTGTTGTGGGTGGTGTGAAAAAAGTGCGTGCGGTCTTGTTTATGGGCGAAAAAGAGCAGCGGCTGTCCGGCCGGAGTTAGCAAGTGCCGTGCAGGATCCCCAGTTCGTAGGATTAGGTCGTCGTCTCCCTCCATCCCCGCCCCCTAACTCTGTACACAACTTATAGCACCGACAGACGGCGACGGCACATGACCCGGGCGCTATATACACCCGCCACGAGTTAGCGCCTGCGATATGGCCAACAACAATCACCCGCATCCCGGGCACCTCAGCCAGGCGGCGCAGAATCCCTCCTGGAACCCGCTGCAAGTGAGTATGGGACTTTGGGTGCTTCCCAACCAAAGAAAGCTGACCAATCCTTTCGTCCTTTCTATTCAGATACCCTCGTACATTCCCCGGCAACCGCAGTTGGCGCACATGTCCAACGAGCGGCCCGGCATGGTGCGATCCCCGTTGGCCTGGCACGGCTCCGTTTCCGCCCAGCCGCCACCGCCGCCTCCCGATGCCATTTACAATTTCATGTCGGCCAATCATAAAAACGTAATTAGGTCCTTGGAGGGAGCCAGGAGGAAGCTGATCGTAGTAAACCCACCAAAGCATGCTCCACCTTTAGTCTGTCGTAGAAGCTTCTCCCCTAGCCTCGTTTTCTCTGTTGTTTTCCTAGTTTCTTAGTTTGCTTTGTTTTCTTGCCGCCTGCCGTCCACGTCCTGTACATGTTTTGATCCTTTCTTTACTCTAAATAACATATTGAGTTGTTTTCTCCCTCTGCAGCTGGACCACCACCATCAGATGAATCCCTTGCTGGCACCGCCTTACTCAGGAACATTGCCTTTTGACTCCATGGACCTGTCGTTGCAGACCGCCCGCAGTGCGGCACAGCCGCTGGCCAAGCAGCCGCCCAGCCAGCAGCAGCAACAGCAATCGCTGAAGCATCCCCCCAATTATCCCTCAATGTAATTGATAGGAGAGCGATCCTTTTATGTTGAAAAATCTTATTAAACTAACCTCTTTTGCAGTCAAAATCTCACTACCAACGCCTCGCCTACCAGCGCACAGCTGCAGCAGCAGCAACAGCAGCAGCAGGGACACCTGGCCGCCATGGCAGCTGCCCATGCCAGTCTGCTGCAGTCGAGCGGCTCTTCCAGCCTTAGCAATGGCGGAGTTTGCGAGTCGCTATTGCCGCCACCGCCACCCACAACTGCTGCGTCGGGGAACAGCAGCAATCATACGGGGAGCAACAGCGGCAGCAGCAGCAGTGGGAGCAACAACAACATACCCAGCCCGCAATACATGCAATCGCGCGATGAGAACTTCAAGCTGGCGCAGCTGAAGCGCAGCTTTGAACACGAGCTGCTCTCAGGGAAGGGTCTGCAGAAGGACAAGGACTGCGGAGGAGGATATCCGGGAGCCGGAACAGCCAGCAAACTGCCCACGCACAATGTACAGCAGCAGCAACATGCCAATAAGAAACGTAAGCATAATCCTAATCGAAATCAGCTGAAAAGTAACATCCTTTTCCCCTGCATAGCCTCACCCCTACGCAACTATCACCAGCAGCAGCACCAACAACAGCAGCCACAGCAGCAGCCGCCCTACAACCTCACCCCCAAATACAACGGACCACAGACGCCGCCCACGCCTCAATCGCCGCTGGCTGCCCCGCCGCCCCACCAGCTGCAATCCCCCACCCTGGACTACAATCAGCTGCATCTGCACCAGCATCATCATCAGCTAAACAGCTCGGGAGGCGGCGGTAGCGGCAGCTATCAGCACATGCAGCCGGATCACTCGCAGCACTTGCACTACCACAATCAACATGTGGGCAGCCAGGCAGCGCAGCCGCCGCCACTCTTGCCGCCGCACTTGGCCAGCGCCCAGTTCCACGGTCAGCAGTCGCACGACAATGCACCGCCCCAACTGCAGGTAGCACCGCCTAGCCAGCAACAGACGCATCATTCCTGGACTGCTCACCTCACGAATCTGGAAACGCAGAAACCAGAGGCGGAGGAGCCACCGCCTGTTATCACGGATCTGTCGTACAGGAATTCGGAAGCTGAGAAGCCGGCAGCCAACTCATTGCCAGAGGCCCCCGAGTCGCCCTACCTGACCACCTCTAATGAGGAGTCGCTGGAGTCCAACAGCAACAGTAGCAACAGTCGGAAGCGGCGCAAACGGAAGTCCAGCCTGGTGATGCGGGTCACGCCCAACGAAAATGCACCCGAAGGGGGAAACGCGAAGCAGCAGCCGCCAAAACAGCCGCTGGGCAACAGCTGTAGTCCCAAAGGGTCGCCCAAGAACGGAGGCGGTGACTTCCAGCCCTTCAGCCTACAGGCGCAGACGCAGGCGCCAAGTGAAAAGACGCCGCAGGAAAACGGACGCGGCGGCGCTTGCTCGCCAGCACCAGCGGACAATAGTAATAGCAACAGCTCCACGCTGTATCAGGACAACGACAACCCCAAGACCAAGAAGCAGCGGCAGGCCCTGCTGCAGCGCAACCTCACCGAGCAGCAGCAGCGCCTGCAGCAGGAGGACGAGCCTCCCAAGAAGCCCACGCCACAGCCCAGCATGCCGCCCCCAAGTCCACAGAGCAACAGCAGCAGCAGTAGCTCGAGCAGCTCCAGCGCCAACTCGCACAGCAGCCACAGCAGCCAGGATGCGAACCACGAGAATCGAAAGGAATCCAAGCCGGAGAGCGATATACAAAACAAGACCACCACGGACACCCCTGCCTCGCCGGCTTTGGTGGAACAGGGTGACATCGACGCCAAGCCGGCGGTGAGTGTGCACGAGTGCGATGAGGAGGAGGAGCCGGCGGCGAACAAAGAATCACCAGCGCAGCCAACTGCTCCTCCCGCCACCGAACCCGATATGGGCAAGAAGCCCTCGCCCGTCGCCAACTCTGAGCCTTGTCCCTTTGGCGAGGTGGAGGATAAGCTGGAAGAGATGTTTGCCGGCATCGAGGAGGAGTCGGAGACGATTCGTACTCCCGAAAAGCTGGCGGAAGAGGCTGTAAACCATGACTTAAGCGCGCAGCTGGCTCTGGACAGCGCCAAGCCGGACAAGGCGCCAGCGGAAGAGCTTGAAGTCCCAGCACCTTCGGCACCCACGCTGCCAGCCCCGCCAGAGCTGCGGCCCATGGCCACTAAGGCGGCGATGAAATCAACGATGCCGAGTCCCGTGCACAGTCCGGCGCCACAAGCCCGCTCCACCTCGACGCCCTTGACCGCGCTGGAGGAGAGTAAAGACAACAATCCTGCTGCTGCAACCAAGACGCCCCCATCGCGGAGACCGCCGCCTCGGAGGCTATCAATGGGCATGGATGCATCACTGCTGCGCTTTATGATCGACGAGCCGCCCGCCAAAAAGCCAGCGGCTCGCAAGAAGAAAGCACTTCCCCCGCCAGAACTGTTCGAGGAGGAGGACGATGACAAGCCCAGCACCTCGGCGGCGGCTGCAGCGGCTCTGGCAGCTCGCCAGCTCAGCGAGGCGGCAGCTGCGCCAAAGGGAAAGGCGGCAGCCAAGAAGAAGAACGCCGTGGGCAAGGGTAAGAAGGGAGCGACGCCGAAAGCCACTGCCAAGAATGCCAAGCAGAATGGAAAGAAGCCAGGCCGAAAGCAGGCAATCACCACCGACGAGGATAGTACGCCAGCGCCCACAAACGGAGGCGGCGGCGGTGCTCCCGCCGAGCTGAGGTTCAAATCGCCCTTCGTCCTGATCAAGCCGGACGGCAGCGTAAGCATCAAGAACACCCACAGCGCCGAGGATGTCAACGAGAAGCAGACTAAGGTCAAGAAGGCGCCGCACGAGCGAAAGAACCTGCGTGGGATGCACAGCTCCACGCTGAGCAACCGCTACGATGCTGACACCACGGACTCCACCTGGATCTGTGTGTTCTGCAAGCGGGGTCCCCACAAGCTGGGCCTGGGCGATCTCTTCGGGCCGTATCTAGTGACCAGCGACTGTGAGGAGTACCGAGCGGCCTTGCAGGCACCCGGAGTCCAGGATGTAGATGGGCTGTTCGTTAGCAAGCGGCGGCGCGAGGATATGGTAAAGATGCAGGAGAGGAATCTGCCCGTGGTGCCCGCCACGTTGGCCCACATTATGCAGGCGCCGAAGATCAGCATGGTGAGGAAGCGCAAGCAGACGCACGACAGCACCATGTCCTACAGCGACGATCCCAACGACTCGCGCTCCCTGTGCTCCTCCGTGGACCCGCTGGACTGCAGTCACGAGTCCAAATTCGTGGAGACGTTCCGCGGCATGGGCAAGACCTCGGAGCATGGCTACGAAGTGTGGCTGCACGAAGACTGCGCCGTATGGAGCAACGACATTCAGCTGATCGGCGCCCATGTCAACGGCCTGGACGCAGCGGTGTGGGACAGCACCCGGTACCAGTGCGTGCTATGCCAGCAAACGGGTGCCAGCGTCTGCTGTTTCCAGCGAAGCTGCAAGGCCGCGGGCCATGTGCCATGCGCGCGATCCGCCAACTGGAGCCTCAACGAAGAAGATCGCAAGGTCTACTGCCAGCTGCACAGTGGTGATCAGGAGCTTGGTGCAGTGGAAGCCATGAAAACGGAGCCCCTGACGCCCGCTGTGACGGCTACGGTGGCCCCAGCTCCCGCTCCCGCACCGCCACCCGCGTTTAACGTTCATTCGCTTCCCTGAGTACGCGTGCGCGTCCAGAAATGCCGCCTGGTCGCCAAGCGTTGAGCGTTAAAGGCACGATCCCCCTGATTCCCAGATACCCAGACACCCTGTTACCCTCCCAAACGAATTCGCAGCTCGCTGCTTCCTCCTTACTTAAGCTTTGTACATAAGTTTCCGACTGCCGTCGTCGTAATCCATCAAAGGTTTTTGTATAAATCCGCTGTACATTTTTAGGCTTTGACGCATACGCCACGTTATCCCTAGTTAGGTTCCCCCGCACCGCATCCTTAGTTGTTTATGTTTAAGTCGAAAGTTAAATTATTCTTGCTCGCCCTTACATTAGTACCTTTTAGTTTTAATTAATTATACACCCATCCCTTCTGCATCACCAATTGACTATTGATAATTCGATTTAGTTGAATTCTGTCTGTATAAACGAATACTCCATGCCATACCGCGATAGCAAAAACTGAGTAATCACCATAATTGAAGTGGAGACGGGAGAGGAGGCGAAGGTGCACTAGCGTTACGTATACATAGAACGAACATTCGAAGCCCAATTCAAAATGGAATATTGTAAAACAATATAAATATATGATGATATGATGATATATGCATATAATAATTATAATAATAATAATATTAGAAGTGCTAATGTACAAGTTAACGCCAGCATAATGACACCTTGTATTGTATTCGTATAGGGTAAGGTCTGTACGTATTTGCTGATATTTTTAAAACTCTAAAGCGTATAAACAATAAAAACTTAATCTCACAAGCAACACACAAGGTTTACTACAAAGAGCAGGAGGTCTTCCCAGCACGAAATGCTGCAGCTTGGTACGGGAGTAGGAAGAACTAGGAATGACAGAAAGCAACTATATATTGATACTGTAGATACAATAATTTAACGTTGGGATATATCTTATTCCGTCGATTTTCTGTTTGATATATTGGACCAATATAATCGGAAAAGGAATCAAATTAAATGACATATTTCGATAATACCGGTAAATTTAGTTAGACGAACCGCCTTCAGCCAGAGAGAAACAGATCCTAAGCTACCCACAAGAAAGACAGTCTAGTTTTTTGCGGATTTTTCGTTTTATTTATTAATAAATATGCAAAAATATACACACACATACAGTGAACAGTAATCTCTCCCTATATGGTACAGCGGTAATTACAGTTGTCGTCTTAGCTTAGGCATAAATAGTTTATTAATTTAACTACAAGTTAAAGGTGTCTCTAGGTCCTAGCTCTCAATCTCCCTCAGAAGCGACGCAGCCTCCGGCGGAGCTGTTGCGTCACATCATTGGGCAGCCGACCCACACTGCTCTGGGGCACATCATAGGAGGTGCGTCCAGAGTAGAAGGCACGCTCCCTGCTCTTGCCCGACCCGGAGAAGCTACCCTTAGCCATGGTGTCCGTGTATTGTAGTTGTCCAGCCGACAGATCACTGCGCTTCTGGGCCAACTGCAGTCCGGGTATGAGGCCATTGCCCAAGGTTGGGAGCTGCACATTCAGGTGATCCACATGCCGGCCAGCAATTACGGGTCCCTGGGCAATATTGCCAGTGGACACGGCCACGGGCGGAGCCAGGGGCGGGAACTGCGGCAACTGTTGCTGCTGCTGCTGATAGGGCACGAAGATATTGGGCGTGAGGTAAGGTTGCTGGTTGTTGTGGATCGATGGACGTTGCTGCTGCTGCTGCTGCAGTTGCACATGTTGCTGCTGCTGGTGGAAAGGATGTTGCTGCTGCTGGAAGGAATGTTGCTGCTGCTGCTGAGGCTGCTGATATTGCTGGTAGATGGTCTGCTGCTGCTGAGGCTGCTGGTATTGCTGCGAGATGTAGCTCAGTTGCTGCTGCTGGTGACGTTGCGGTTGCTGCTGCACAGGCTGCTTCTGTACCCGTTGTTGCTGATAATGTTGCTGTTGTTGCTGTTGTTGCTGTAACTGCTGCTTCTGTTCATGCTGGTGTTGCTGCTGCTGCTGCTGCTGCAGAGTGGCGGCGGGTGCCTGACTCTGGCCAAATTTGTTGCTCAGGAAATCGTTGAGGGAAACATAGGAGTTGCTTGCTGGAGGAGCCTGGGTGGCCAAATTTGAGATGATGTTGCTGGCAGAGTTGGGTGCAATACGCTGACCCTCAGCACGAGCAATCACAATGCCAGGAATAGCTGAGAGCTGAGGCAACTGAGCAGCAGCCTGCTGAGGACGTGGCGGTGCAATCAGGGTGGAAATAGCTGGAAGAAGGACAAGATCGGGAGGGTTACAAAGGAGAGATAAGAAGAAAGAAAGCAAGCTCACCTGGTGCTGCTGCTGGTTTCACGTAGCTGCTGCTGACTGTATGATGTTGCTGCTTTACCACTTGTGGCTGTAGCTGCCGCTGCTGTTGCTGCAGAGGCTGATGACGATGAGGCTGTTGGCTTGAACCCAGCGACTGGGCACTCTTGAAATTCTGCAAAACGGACTCGTCAACAATGGCACGGGTTAACTTATCAAAGGAAAGGAAAGCGGAGGCGGGTGTAAGGCTGGATGTAATCTGAGACTGAGATTGGGATGGAGGTGGAGATTGGGATGCGGTGGAGGCATAAACTATAGCGGGTGACTGTTGGTTGGGCTGGCTGATCTGTGGCGGAGCCTGGTTGTAGCTGTAGCCACTGTTGTAGTTTGAGGCCAGGGCGGAAATGTGTTGGTTCAGCGAGGAGAGTGAGGAGGACAAAGAGGAGGTGGTTGTTCGCTGGGTGGTACTCCTTGGGGTCGTGGTTCCACGTGTTCTTTGCTGGGGCGCCTGGGTCTTGAAGTTGGAGTAACGATTCTTGCCGCGATTCACGGGTACAGTGGATCTTTGGGAAGTGGCCGCCACATAGCTCCTCGGAGTAGTAGTGGTGGTAGTGTAGCTGGTGTATCCAGTGCTTCTGCTACTGCTGCTGCTAATGGTAGCCGAGGCCCTTGTAGCCGGCGTGTAGACACGATTGCCGCGTTGCACCTGGAAGCGCTGCAGATTGCTGTGGACACTCTCCCAGCTGGGCTTGCTGTTTGAAGCAACCTTGGTCTCCCTATCGATGTCGCGCACTGTCAGCTTCTTGTTCGGTCCGGGCTCGGCTCCACTACGAACTTGCGAGAAGGATGACACTGTAGTTGTCGGTATCTTCGCTCCCTGAGTGGTTGCAAAGGTCGGTGCTGGCGTTGTGGCCTTCGTGGTGCTCCTGGTGGCCTGAGAGAGTTTCGAGAGACGCAGCCTGCTGGCTGCCAACCGCTCCAGATAGCTCTTGGTGGGTGTGGTACTCCTCTGGGTGGTGGACGTCGTTGTGGTGCGCACCAGTGGCAAAGGACGCACATTGGCACGTCGCAACATGGCTGATGGACGGTTCTTGCGATACCCACGAATCCTTTCCTGGGTGCTGCTGATCTCTGTTACAGTCTCCGTGGAGGTGAGCATGGCCTGGGTGGTGCTGGTACTAGTAGTAGCGGTACTGCTGCTGCTCCTCTCCAGCAACTCATTGGTTTGGAGAGCGTTCTCCTCATCATGGGATGTGAGCTGGACTCCAGCCAGCAGCAACTTGGCCGCCTCGTTATGGACATCATTCTTCTCAACCGTTTCGGGACTCTGTTCCTCCTCTTGGACTACCGCTAGATCGTCGCTGATGGGCAGACTGGCGGTCAGAGCAGCTGCCTGGCCGATGGACTCGATGGGCGGCACTTCGGCAGTGATATCCAGTTCTGGCGGAGGTGCCAGCAAGGTAAGGGGTTCCGCAACCGTGCTGGATGCAATCTCTGGTGCCGGAGTGCTCGTAACCTCCTCATCCTCAGTTGGCGGCAAAGTGGGTGCAATGAGCAGAGCCTCGATGGCCTCGGTGGCTGCTTCCGTGGTGGAAGTGGTGCTGCTGGTTTTGGGGAACTTGTGTTTGTGCTCAATGGACTTGTGCTCCTCAGTGGGAATCTCATTGGGCTGTGTGAGTGTTTTTTTTGAGTGTGGATTCATGTGGTGGTGGTTGTGGCATGTGTAAGCGATAGTTGATAGAGTAGCGATACAGATAGAAAGATAGATAGATACAGATAGGAAAAGTTAAAGTTAAAGAAATAGATAGAAGTATTAAAGATAAAAAAGGTTTCCTGGATAGATAAAGCTCCCCTGCGAAACTATTAGAGGAACTCACCGTAAATCTGACAGTGCTGGGCGTCTGCTTGGGTTTGATGTACCCATAGCCCGTGGCGGAGCTGCCCTTGCCATTCTCCCCGTGCATCGCAAAGCCGCGACTCAGGAAGCGGAAGGGCTGCTTGACCTTGGGCGGAGCCATCGATTGGTAGCCGGAAACGGCGGGATCCACATCGGTGGACACCTCGTCCAGCAGGTTATTGATATTCGACACTAGATCTAGTTGAACGGCCTCGTCCTTGGTGTTCCTCAGTACTTGGTGCTTGATGTAGTCCGGAGCCATCACATCCCCCGAGGAACTCGACTCCGTATCGGTAAGGACATCTAGACCGGCATTCACACGCTCTGCAAAGTTCTTCTGCTTCTGGTAGTGATACTCCCTGGGATACTCCGCTATGATATGGGCATTGGTGTGATCAAACTGGATGCCCGGGTCGGAGGAGAGCTCGCCCAAACTGTTGACATAGACGCCCTCATCGTCATCGGGGTTACTTTCCGCCTTGACAGCACCTAGGGGCTCACTCTTGAGCTCTTCGCCACGACCCACCGAAGGGATACTTTCCTGTGGCTTAGCCACCGCTACCGCTGCTGGTTCACTCAGCACTCCACTGGCTGCACTCAGATCCTTGCTGAGACTCTGGTGATGGCGATGGGGAGTCTGGGCCTGCGACTGGGACTGACTCTGCTGCAGGGCCTTCGAAATGGTCTTCATGGGATACTCCATCATGTGGCGCACACGCTCCATCATCTCGTGGGTGGTGCCCACGATCTTCTCCTCATTCATTTCGTAGTATCTCTCGGATTCGTCACAGTTCACATTTCGATACCAATCACACACAAAGTTCTTCTGGCTGAAGAGCGTGCCATTGGGGCAGAGAAAGCCGAAGCCTTGGGGGGAGCGAGCGGTGTGGGCGCAGATGCGGAAGGCCTGGCAGCGACTCTCGACATCGGCATAGTAGCCTTCAGATAAATATAAAGTTTTAGGTAAGTAAATCTTTCAATTTGAAGGACTCACCTTCATGCCTTCCCTTGCACACAAAGCTGGTCTTGGGAGGAGCACTCAAGATGGGATAGTCCAGGCCTGGCTCTCCAGGTATGGTGTGCCTTAGGTCAAACTGCTGGTCCGTGTACTCGCTGGACTTGTCCGCATCCTCAAAGTGCTCGCGACTGCTGCTCTGACTATGAGCTAAACCCACCAAGAGTACGAGGACCAGCCACAGGCTGGAGCTGGGTGGCCACATGCTGTAGGAGAAAGATATTTGTATTAATTGTGACATCTTGTGAACGGCGCTTGGCAATAGTTAATTCATTAGTCAGATTGATAAACCGCAATTCCGAACCAAACTCATTGATTAAAATGTGAGCTTTGGCCCATTTGCATACAAATGCGGCGGAAACACACGTAAGGGGCCAGAGATTAGCATATAACACATCGAGGCGTGTCCGCAGAAATCTCACGTAACCGAAACGAGGGGAGCTCCGCTTGTTCGCTGATTTATGTGACCCAAACAAATGCCTTTTACAGCGAACGGTGACTTTTTTGCAGCACTGTCCGGTCCGGATATATTTTTGCGTGGGGTCGCGAGTGTGGACCGTTGTCGACAGATCGGGCCTTTTACGGTCGAGCGTGTCCATCAAATGGCAGTTAAAATTTCGATTGGGCTTATCTCTTGCACTTCTTATGGGGCAATAAAAGGAGGCAGCTCTTAGGGGTGACCTTGAAATATTTGATCTAGATCTATGATCAATATCGATTCCGATGGCAAGTGCCTTTAATGCCATTTGATTTGCCTCCAACAACCATTAATCACTGGGCTTTGTCTTAAAATTGATGAGCAGCAGCCTCGGGCAGCGAATATTAATCACACTCTTCGAGCCTTATTAGAATGTGGCTAATTCCGAATCAAATCCAGCAACAGAAACACAAACAGAAAATCAAGTGTTCGGATAGCGCTTCCAGTTAAACACTTGAGCAATCAATTCTCGATGGATCTCCGATCCCCGATCAGTCTGAGATATGCTGCTGAGGTCATTTGCCGCTATTATGTTTTCCAAATGATATGTGCTGACAGCGGCCGACTCGGCTACAGACTGATTTTCATATTTCATGCAAATTAAAACGAAAGACTTAGGCAACGAACCCTCGACACGGTCCATCTTCACCCTGAATTATTGCCTTTAATTGCTCGCATTGCTGATATGTTGTGTAAGGAAGTAAGCGAAAAGCGAAAGAGACACTCCACTCTGCACTCAGACACTCGGACACTCGGACACTTGGCTGTTCAATGAAAATAATTCAGTGGCAATTGTTAGTCGTCTTGATGTGGTTATGGTGTTATGACACTGCATAGTGGCTTTTATTTAGTGAATATTTCATTGTAGGACTGTTTGCGTGAGATTTTCTAGAGAAGAAAGCACGGCATGAAATGTAATTACTCCTATTAACAAAACCAATAGTCCATTAATTAAATACTTATAATCAAATTAAACAATGTAGTTCCATTAGAGAAGCAGCCTAAAAATGAATGATAAAGAAAGCATGGTCACACTTCTTAAGAATAAATTACTAAAACCTTTAGTGTAAAAGCCCTATAAGAGCAGCATCATAAAATTAATGAAAAAGAAAGCTCGGTCACACTTGTTAAGAAGAAAATACAGCAATTAATGAAAGCAAACAATTTATTGTCAAAGCTCGATTAGAGCAGCATCTGAAAATGAATAGTGCCTGCTAAAAATATGCTCATTGTCATGATGGAGTTATCATCGTTTATATAAGACCGATGTAGGTGATGTAACAATCATAATTACATCTCGAAATAATTGCATTCCCTGGCAGTCTCCACAGTCAACAACCTTCCCGCAAGTCAACAAACTGTAAGCCGCCCCTCTGCGTTCTATAATGACTATCTAAGCGACATCTAATTGAATTTTAATGATCTCTTCTTCGGCCAGAAGCCGTTGGCAGTTGGCCGTTGGCCAGCACTTCACACAAGACCCAGCAATATGCAAATGCCGTGTGGAAAATGGTAAGGGAAAATGACCTCCTCACAAGCAGCGGTACGAGTACTCATCTCGGATGCCCCCAGTTACAGCATCCATTTACAATTCGACACTTTCAGGGTCAATATCAAGAGCAGAGCATCAGCATCAGCAGCAGCAGCCCGAAAATCGAAATCAAAACAACCAGACAACGAGGAAGCACATGCTTGGCTTGGAAATGTTTTACTTCTCATTGTTTCTCAATGATCCATCAAAACATTAAAAAATGCCAGGCCAGACAAATGATGATTATGAAGAAGCCAACAAGAATGGGGAAGGAAAACTCAGATAACACAGAGGCTTTGCATTGAAAATAAAGTAATAAAAGAGAATGGATAGTCATAGACCCATCAAAGGCATTTTCAATGAGGTGGCGGTTTACCCGAAATTATTGTATTGGTAGGTAGGTAGTCTCTGCTGTAACTCCAATGCCTCCCTCGATCATTACTTTTTATGAGCGCTGCCTGCGAGTTCGGTGCAAATTAATTGGCAGCACGTTTCCGAGACGGAGTGAACCATAAATCTTCTACAGATATCACAAGAACGGGTTGGCTCCGTTCAGAGATATTTAATTATAGCGAATCTCTAACTTTGACTACGACTTTGGCGCCGACAAACCCCCGTGAGTCTCGAGTGTCATCCAGCGGGATTGATGATTGGCACAGGGATGGGTCTCTAGCGGCCTGCATGAACATATGTATATTTATAGAAGGATCATCTCGGATATCTGCCATTTGGAGGCTTCTTCTCACGATCTCCGGCCAAACAGTTTGCCGACATCTCTGAAGTAGAGCCCGCATTTTTTTGGAATTTCTGTTTGGTTTTTTGGTCAGATGACGTAAATCGAGTGCGTAACCCAACAAGCCGAGAGCTGAGCCACTTCTGTCTGTCTACTCAGACTTCTCGGGATGATCTTCCATGATTTGCCGTTTCTATATCCGTATAGCAATTGCGACTCGAGAGCCTCAAAAGTTTGCTACGTAAACATATCACTTACGGATTTGCCATCATTATTACTGCATCCGTGTGGGGGATAAGCAATGAAAAGTAAGCCTAACAGGGAGTTTGTGACATTTTTAATGCTTTTGAATGAATCAATAAAATGTAGGTTTAATATTAATAATAATAGAGACTGTAATTAATTGAACCTTTGTTTATAATTTAAATTTTAAGACTGTTTCAATTCAGGAAAATTTGTAAGATCCTTTAGCTCGTAATTGTTACCAAAGTCTAAATGTAATCTCGACTTGTTTTTGATAAATATTGGTAAATACAATTAAATAGTAATATTCCTTTATCCTTTTATTCTTTTATATTATATATATTATATTTTATATTTATTATTATCATTATATTATATATTTTCTCATAAAGTCAAGATTAAATCTTCAATAAAATTATTTAAGTAAGTTAGCTTCCAAGATCTGGTTCTTGTTTTCGCAATATTAACTTGGATAAGATTTATTTTTGAAAACATCCTTGAATTCCCATTAAATCACATATATTTATGATTAAAATAGTTCCCATATTCTTCATTTCTTTTCATTTTCATTTGATTTCTTTCCACAGTGATTAATCTCCAGAACTAAATGTATTATTCAGAACACACACATCTGGAAATTCTGTTTATGTGGGAGTGTGACATTTGTCATACTCAGCTTTTTAATGAGTACGTATTAATATTGTTCTTATTTTGTCGGACTATTATCTCAGAGTGTTTGTTCGCCATGCAGTCACATTATTACCTTATATATCTCCGAATTAATGATTAAACTGGACCGAAAATGAATTTGTTTCTCTGTTGTTTCACCTTTTTGGGGGAACTTTTTCGCGTTTTTTTTTTTTTTTGATACACAGAAATAAGTTAGATAACTTCACAAGAGCACACTAGGGCATTATCCTGCCTAGTTAAGGATCACTCGAATAAGGAGCCGACTGCGGAGCGGCTAAGCAAGGCAAACTGAACCGTTCGAGGCGCGAACTTGAACTGAACTTCGGCCATCCAAAGGTAATCGAAATATTTTGGCCAAAAAAGAGTTCGGCCAGCAGCAGCCGCAGCAGCATCCCAAGCAGCAGCAGTCGCAGCAGCAGCAGCAGCAGAGGCAGAGGGAGCCAGAGCCAGACATTCCGACTCTGAAGCGAAAAGCCCCGAAATATGCGTTGAAGAAGCAACAAAAGCCCCATCGATTGCGTATGATGAAGATGATGATGATGATGCTGCTGCTGCTGGGAAACCGGTGACAACCTGCTGCTGGTGCTGCTGCTGAAGATACATAACAGTAACAGTTGGAGTCCATAAAAATCCAAAGAAACAACAAAAGAAAGACCCCAGCCAGAGCCTACTACTGTCAACTGTCTTCCTTAAGGGCGTGTATGAGCATGGGAAATTGGACAACAGTGAAAATTCGATATTAATGGATTGGGAACTGAAGAAAAATGAGATTTCGATTTCTATATATAGTTTTAATCAGTCCTATATAAAAACAAGTATAATTAATCACAAGATTTCTGAAACCAAAGCTTAAGGCAATGATAAGATATTAGCCTCGAAGATCCTAAAGCTATCTATTAATGTATGTTATATATGTAAATATATTAAAAGTATAGCATAATTAATCATTAGGCTTTTCCAAAGAAGTAGCTGTAAGTGCTTATATAAAACATAAGCAATAATAATATATAAAGAATATATACAGTGATAAGACTTGACTTCCAAATATTATCATATGTTATTAAGTATATTAATACTAGGTTAATTAATACTCAAATATCTCACATTTCTTGGTTCAACAATTTCTTGGCTCTGTGATTAATTAATTATTGATACTTACAAAGACCTTGATCTATAGTTGGCACACTTTTGAAATGGGTTTCTATTTTTTCTGCATAAAAAAGCTTACATAATACTATAATCAACCATTAAGTTGGCCTTGCCACTCATACTAACATTAAGACCATTCCCTAATATATAAAACCAGTCTTCTCCCTATCCCCCAAAGTTCTTCTTTTCGGGGCTTTCACTGTGCCAACTAAATCGCTTTCGTTTTCATTTTGGTTTCTGTGTTCACACGGGCCAAAAAAATGCGGCAAATCGGGTTGTGGCCAGCCAAGATTCCTTCCATAATTTATATCGAATAAGTCTCAGTTTATGTGGCGAAGCGGCTGAGGTTAATGGGTATATAGGGGACACCGTATAACGTACATAGTAAAGAAGGAAGGGGCCCGACTTCCGCATATGAACCTAAGACCGCGTTTGAGTATCGTGTGACCCAAATCTAAAATTTTAATTAAACAAAAGCTCGATCAATTAACATTAAGCGCTGCTAAGCAGCTGCACTTGAGGCGCGTTTTTGGCTCTTTGCTGCCTCTTTTGCCCAAATGATTGATGGATGGCCACCGCGTTGGCGGTGTCATGTGAGTGGAGTGAATCTGCGCGGATCTGCGGATCCACGCATCATATCAAACGCCTTGGTGTGCGCGTTCTACAAATTGGAATTTTTGAGCGCCATCCAACAAGCGGACAAGCTGAAATATTGTTTGCCACCACAGTGTATCTGCCCCTGATCCGCTTAAATGTTTTTTATATTTTCCCATGTTTTTTTTTTTTTTATTATTCGCCGATAAACGTGTCGAACAAGTGGCCAAATATTTGCCATGACTGCACACAAGAAAAAAACAATAAAAACATTTTGGTGCACCTGATATTATGTACATATGTAGATTCTTCTTTAATTTTATATATATTCTTGATTCTGGAAAAATGTCGTATTTATTTAGAACAAGTAAGAAAGCACATGATCTCGTAAGATCTATTGGCTTGTCGAAATTCCCAAATCCACTTAACCTACATTAAATTTATAAGAACATTCAATCAGCATTAATAAACTTCATTTAATTAATTTAATTTTCAAACAAATCTCTGACTTTTTATCACCATTTCCAACTCCAAATAAATAAGAAAATATTTGTAAGGATCATCCCAATTATTTTCTGTGTGCCTTAACTTACTTTCCAGCCACAACTGTGGCAACATACATCAATTGGGTCAGCAACTTTCAGTGCCAGTGTCGTCGTGCCGTGCCCAGCAAGTGCCCCATCCCTGTATAAAAGTGCAACCGGTGATGCAATCGAGCATCAGTTGAACGCCAGTGGAAATGCTTACCGCGACAAGAGCAGTCTCCTTAGTTTTTGCAGCTCTCATCGCTGCCATGATCCTGCCGGAGCCCTCTAATGCCGCCACCCTACCCGAGGTGGACATGGACAGACCCAATCCTGACTATACGGCTTTGTTTAAGGCCTTCCTGGATATGGGCAATGCCATATTCGGCAACTGGGCACCAGAAGAGGTGATACAGGACTTCATCCGGAATCGGGATCGCATGTACGATGATTAGGCCAACATTTCGCTGTTGCATAAGATTCGCAGGCATCAATAAAAGTTAAACAAGACAGCTAGTGAGAGAGGGAAAGGGGATTGGGAATGGTACAGGTCCAAGTTGAGGGGTCGGAGACAACGTTTTAATTATGCACGCTTCAGTTTGGGCCATATCACCCGTCATTACCGCTTTGTCCGCTTTTTGGCCATTAGATATTCGCGTCGTTGCCTAGGCTAATATGTATACCCTGCCAAAGGGGTTGTTTATACTATTTTTAAATACATTTTGCAGCTAGTTTATAAACAAATCAATAAAAAATGGATCCTTGACAACGGATGGATGATGAAAATATATTTATTTAGGGGGTTACAAGGGTTTGTTTCAATTTTAAGGGGTTTATAGTGGTATTTTGTTTGAAATACAACTTTTTAAGATTCTTTATAAATGGGAATATATAAAATATGAAAAAACATAAAACTTACAACTAATACGAGTTAAATAAAATCGATTTTATGGAAAACGTATTTGCAGGGTCGGAACTCCATTATACCTAGAGTATTTCCCTTCTCGGTGCACCTTAGACCCGACCCCCTAACCCTTCTTCAATGTTTCAATCTTTTCTAAGCCTCTTGACTGTGTGTTATCTCTGAACATGACACTTTATATGTTTTCTTTCATTGGCAAATTAGTTACTTTTGACAAATCCGCTGAAACAGAGACAAAAAACAAAACAAATAGTCAAATAAAAGCGAATAAAGGCAAACGCCGGACACATCGATCAATTTGACTAATCATATTTATTTATATATTCTCCTACCGCGACGCACAATCCCATTCGATTTTATGCAAACTACCACCTACGAGTCCATCGGAGATCATCATTATGCAATGGCTTATAGAATTCAATTGTCGATGATTGACTCGCCGCTGATCGGATGATGAACTGCCTCTGCCTGCCTGATTTCAATGGATTCTCGAGGAGTTCGGAGCGGGAGGCAATCACGGTAATCACCTGACGAATTCCCCCACTTCGATTTCAATTATTCCGAATAATAAATGAGGCAAACAATTTGTCTGCGGCCCGCTCCCAAGTGTGTTTCCTTTGTGCCGCTGCTGCTGGCAAGTGTTTTTCTTTCACAAATTAAGTAATCCGATTGTCTGGCAAATCGCAGAGCCATTCATCTTGCTCCACTATAAGAGCTTTACTATATAAACTTCTATTTCACCTGCGGCCTATGCGGGTTCAGACGACGCTTTGGCCAAAGATCTTTACTTCCTGCACGTGGCTAAGTAAATTATCGAGTTCGCATCATCATTTTTTGTTGGCCTGCCTTTAATTGCGGGTTATCGCGGCTGTCAAGAAAAAATTTGCCGGCTAAACTATTATTAAAACCGAATTTGCCAGCCCGAAACGGCCAAGAGCGCCGAAACAGAGGAAACTTTTCAGCAAACAGTTTCAATTTTAGTGGTTAGATCACGTGCTATGGTCTGAAATAGGAATTAGATATAGATATTCATTATAATGTGCTTCGTTTTTGTATTTTTTACTAAGAGTTTTAGACGTAAAAAGTGAACCAATAGATTTCAAGCAAAATTATGTCAATGAGTACCTTTCCTTTCGAAACAGCTCTACCTGTTGCAGAACATAAACTATATATTTTTCCAGATATGATAAATAAAGAAGGGATCAACTTGGAGTGCCATAAAACCCTTAAAAGATCCTTGACTCCCTTAGAATTGATATGGATTGCTTAGAGTTAATGTGTTCATTGAATTCGTAGCTTTCAAAGACACCCAAGATAATCTCTTCGAGCCAAATCAAACCCACTTGGTTGTGTGCGGGAGGTTTTCCCTCCATCCGCCGCTAATTACATGCAAATCCGTTGGCATTAAGAGCCAAGAGGAAGGCTTCAATCAGAGCTAATCCATCCGTTCATTCATCGCTAGTTTAATTTGATTACGAGCCACACACACACGAGGGGCAGCCGCATTCATTCGCATTCATACACAAATTTTCGAGACGCGGGAGCACGCAACTGGTGACCGCCGATCGGTGACCAGAGACCACTGAACACTGACCACTGACCAGTGAGCAGTTACTCCCAGTGGTGGCCCAGTGGAGCGGTAATCATCATTAGCTGGCTTCAATCATTTGTTTTCCGCTTAAACAGTGAGCTTAGCATGCAAATAAGCTGGGCGAGGAGTAACCATTCCCAGGCCCAGGTCCATGCCCAGGCGAAGGCGAAGGCGAAGACTGATGGGCGTTGCTTCTAAACGCATGTCAAACATCACATTACTCAAAATGTTTTCC
The DNA here is from genome assembly GCA_018904695.1 of Drosophila parvula. Taxonomy (NCBI): domain Eukaryota; kingdom Metazoa; phylum Arthropoda; class Insecta; order Diptera; family Drosophilidae; genus Drosophila; species Drosophila parvula. Next base: position 70,928 of record JAEIIG010038334.1, on the reverse strand, counting down.
AAATTATTCGAATAAATCAAAATTAACACATCAGCAGCAGCATCAGCAGCAGCAGGTTTCACTTTCGTTCGAATATCGCTTTCAATTTTTTAGATAGAAAAAAAGGAGAAGTGGGTCTAGAGGTCAAACTTTTTTCTTACTCTTTCAAGTGATGTAAGCGGAATGCCTCCTGATTGGCGTTGGTTTTTTTTAAATCAAATTACTCGCATTCAAGCTCCATTTCCGTAGCTCCCAGAAAAATTCCAAAAAACTTGCAACCCAAGACCCCAAACCCCAAAAACCAAAATCAAAATAATCAAACGCCTATTACATCACATATCAGCATACTATATATATGCAGATGGAGCTGGAAGTTGCCGGCAAACGGCGTCTGACAAACACATGTTAATTTCCACTCATCTCGGCGGTGCGGGCTCCGCATCTTGTTTCTATTTCAGCGTCCCCATTTCTCTATGCCCTCTCATATGTATTATTGATTTCTTTTGGCAAGCCAAATTTCATAATCACACGCTACTACTACAGCGCGACGATGCGTTGCCGGATTATTATCAGCGCCATAAATTAATCAGAGAGAGGCGAGCGGGACTGAAAATTGCGCTGGTCGCGCACCTCGCGCCCGTCTTACGGGTATCATCCTCAGCCCAACTCCAGCTCCAGCTCCACCTCCACCTCCAAACCCATCCGAGTGAAATGCATATGTAAATTGGGTAAGGGAAGCCAGAAACGCTTTGATTTTGCCGGAAAGCTGGGGAACGGGGAACACGCGGCGCATACTGTGGGTAGGGGAGGCCGCAGGCCGGGGCAGCTGATGTGCAAGCGAAGCATTAATTTAATTTTATGTATTTATTATGCATTTGCCGGCCACACGTTTATTTTTTACTTTTTTATATATTTTTTGTTTCTTTTTGTTTTAATCGCAGCCGATTGCCACAACAAAAACTAGCCAAATGCCAGCGGAGAAAGTGGAGGAGCTGAGCTGCACATAGAGATATGGGCCTATCCCATGACACTCTATATAAGATCGGATTTAATAGGACAGCCAATGGCCTTTTTTCCCATGGAAGAATTTTAATGGAGCGAAAAGTGATCGAAACAGGGGAATTATGTGGTAACGTGGCATTTATATTCATACGAAATCTCTTTAAATTTATCAATAAATTGAAATGTTATTGTTTTTAAATTTATATTAGCTTATTATATATATTTTTCTTGCGTTATTTCCAGAAACATAGATGGTCAGGGAGTGGCTCTTTAAGCTCCGCTATATTTTGTTTAAAAAACAAAACCTACACTTCGGCTAAGATAATTGCAGCTTCCTAAGGTTTCCAAAGAAAATATGAACAGGGCTTTGCTCTCATATTCTGTCTGGATCAACAGTTTCGAGGCTGGTGGTTTGTCGAGCTCATAATTTGATATTCGCTGCCCATCCCTGTTTGAAAAATAGTTACATAAATGGATAGATCTGCTATTCATACATGATTTTGAACCCCTTTCAATATAAATAATGCAAAGTTTATATAAATCTCTTTCTAACAATATAATTACTGCTCTGAGACTCTTATTTTTTTGTGAATTCAGAGCTGAGCCCTCTTTTTGCATAAAGATTTGTCATCGATTAGTCAGGCCGAGCTGTCGGCACATCATAATCTGATTTGGGCATTTAAACCGTTTTACAGTTTTGTGATTCGGGATTGCGAAATGGGTTTTCTGTTTTGATTTTTTTTTTTTTTGCCAAATTAACAATCGTTTATGTATTTATAAGTTTATGTCTGGCCGGCCTGTCCCTCTCACCCTTTGATTGTGAATTTAGAAAATAGATAATTTCCACTAATTTTGATGACATTTTATGTAACGGATCTGTTTGGGTTTTCTGCCTTATTACATATTATACCACCTGTCCACAAATATTTTCAGCGTAGGGCAGGGCAGGGACGGAACCGAGCTCGCGAGAGAGGCTGGCTCAATAAATTAATTTATGATGGCCATAAAGTCGCATAAATCATAGATTTTAATGACTATTGGCGTTGTCCATAAAAGATATTCGGGTGTTGGTCGAATATATGAATATACGAGTATGTCCATATAAGTAAAGTGGCGCCGGAGGAGGGTCCTTTGATGGAAGGATTTATTTGTAGTCTTACGGAGGATGTGCTACCAGGCTTACTTCAATTAGTATAGCCAGTCAAGGCGATCGAGTTTCTCTTTTTCCTCTAGTTTCCTGCATTTCCTGTGAATAAAGTACAGTTCCCACCGAATAAAACAATCACTTCCAACTTTATTTCACTGTTTATTCGTATAGTTACATTTTACATATATAGTTTCATAGTTTGTTCTTGCTTTTTACGATACACATAATGTTTATGGGTCACGTTACAGAATAGACAAAAAACCCAGTGATTGTGTGTGATAGGCTTAAGACTAATAAATGTGTTCTCTCCTCATCTCTTCTCTTGACTTGGACTTCTTATGCCTTTATTTGGTGTTAATGAACAGATCTTCACGCTTTGCTGTCACATTGTATATATAGTATAGTGTATATATCTCAGTTTAAGATTAATAATTTCAATCAATTTTGTGAAGACTTTGCAACTCCACTTCCGCGCACACGACTACGGTTACGATTACGATTACGATTACGATCTGTGCAAAGTCTTCTGACAAAAGTGAACAATTTGTGTGGCGCAAACAATGTGCACGATGTCTGTCTGTCTGTGAATCAATCGGCGATTGAGATAGAAGGGGTATATCTTGCTGTTAGTGTTGCCCTTATCTAAACATTTAATACTGGGTATGACTTCCACTGCCACAACGTTCGTTACAGTTCGTTCGCCGAGGGGGGCTTGAGCTTAGGCTAGGATAGGTTAGCAGATCGCGCGATCATGCACATTGTTGCCGACGCGATTGCTTAGACAAAATACATTTTACATAACGCAACTTAACGCTTAATCAACGGGTGCTGTTTAAGGGCAAAAGCATTTAAAACTATTGTAATCGAAATTTCGAAGAATGGTATGTGGTGTGACTAACATAAAGCATAGAACGTAAAACGGATTCAAAAAACACAGGAAATAAACAAAAAGTATGGGGTGACTACGAAACATAAGCAGATAAACAACACGATTCATTATTCATAAGGATGTTCAGCTTTTAGCTTTCTCTTTTGCGAGCACAAAAGCTGAACATTTACAAAAATGGCTTATTAAACATTTAGAATTATAATTATAACGATTATGTAAATTGTATTTTATTATATTGTATATATTGTGGATTTCCACGATGTGTAAACGCCTGTCATGCCACGATCTGTCCTGCGTTCCAGACAAAGCAATCGATTCAATTTGCGAAAGGTTTAGCGTTTGGCAAATTGAAAGGTGTACTGGAACCCTGCATGGGGCATACGACGGTGCTTACGCCTAACACTTAATATTATAGTATGTATATATTCATTATTCGACGAGTTTCATCAAGCATGTGTGACCACAATGGTAAATGGTTTCGCTGTTGCTTTGAAAAATAAATCAAAAAATGTCCTTGCTTCTGCTACTTGCTCCTCTTCACAAATTTTGTCCTGCATTTTGTATTTATTTTGGAAAGCGTTGGCCGCATTCAGCTAGGAGGTATCATAAGTCCTTTGTTCATCAATTCAATTCAAGTGGCGAAGCCTTCGCCTTCGCTTTCGCTTCAACTTTAATCTTAAGCTTAGGTTAGTACAAGGTCTTTTTCATCTGTTCATAGTGTTCATTATAACTTGTTTGGGGTTCTCGTTAAGGCTAGTTATTGTTCGATTTTATTCCTTTTCATCCGACTCCGACTATGTCAAGTGTTTGTGTTCATTTTCGGTTGCTCTTCAGTTAACCAATTCTCAACAACAAAAATAAATAAAATAATAACACCAGCAGTTGGCACAACTTGCACATAAATAAATAAATATGTATTAACTAATAATTTGCTATTTCAAAAAGAGTACACACTGTTTCTTGCATTGTTCACCGCGCTTCTTTTTCTCTTTCTCTTTTTCATTTTCTTTCCCTTTTTTTTTTCTTAATTTTTGCACCTAGCTTGGGGTTTTTGGATTTCGTTTAAGGTTTGCTTTGTGGACGGGTATTTAATTTGCTTTTTGTTTCTGTGAAGAAAACGGTTTTAACTTGCCTATTTCTTGGCATTGTTGAGGCCAAGTTCGCTGAGGATTTTCAGTGCGTTGCGTGCGGCATCGTTCTGCGACTCATCGGAGCTCTTGCCCACGCCATGGCAGATCTGTGGGGGGTTCGTGGAGAGCGTCACTATGGTCAGGAACTCGTTGTGATTGCCCTTGGGATAGTCGGAGAAGTTGACCTGCAAAGGGGGGGTTTTAAGTATGAAATAACAATGTAAAATAAAATGAGTCTCTTGTAAGAATAAGTCTCTCTTAACTCACCTCAAAGTCCAGCAGTTTGCTAAGGTACAGCAGCTGCTCCTTCATGTGCACACCCGCTCCTTGGCTGCTGCTGCTATTGCTGGTATTGTTGCTGTTACTATTGTTGTTGCTGTTGCTGTTGCTATTGTTGTTGCTACTGCTGCTGCTACTGTTGCTGCTCACTCCGCTGGTGTTGCTGCCACTGGACGTGTTCAGAGCACTCTCACTGGCCGCCTCTGTGGACTGGCTGTCGCTGCTACTGCTGCTGGTGTTGCCAGCAGTGCCAGCAGTGCCAGCATTGCCACTTTTGTTCTTGTCCTCCCCAGCTGCAGCCACGGGTGCATCCGTAAGGGCCTCCTCCTCCTCCTTAGCATCCGCAGTGGCCTTGACAACCACCACTTGATCCCGCTTTTTAGAGGCTGTAAATAAATAAAAAGGAATTAAATTAGGAAAAAGAAATCTTCGTCTACAAACTCACGTTTCTTGTTCTGCCGGAGGATCAGTATGCCCGGCATGGGACCCACTGGCGTGGACACCATGGGCACTTCCCCTTCTGCCGTAGCTTCCACTGTGGGGGCTGTGACTGCGGACGCAGTGGCTGAGCTGGTGCTCTCACCCGAGGCCTGCGTTTCGTTGCTGGGCGTAAAGTCCACGGCCTCAAGCAGTTCAAAGAGCGCTAAGGATTATAGTTCGATTTTAAAGAAATTGCGGGATATAATAACTAAGCCTAGGAGCTCACCCTGCGCCGCATTCCTCTTGGCCAGCTTCTTGCTGCTGCCTGTTCCACGCGCCGTGCTGCCGCTGGCGCAGACCTCCATGACGAACTCCCGCCGCCGAGCGGTCTCGTTTCCATTTTTGGCTATCAGCTCGAAGATGGGCTCCTTCTCCTTGCGCGTCTGCTGCAGCTGTATCAGCTTCGTGATGGGATTCTCTGCGTCGTCCTCTATGATCTTCTCTTTATTGGCCACATTGGCTCGCTTACGTCGTTCCGGCTTGCCCGAGGGTGTGACAACCTCGCCCCCTGGGAGTAGGACTCCAGCTGCTGCCGCATTCTTGCCCGGGGTCTTCACCTTGATCCGCTTCAGCGGCGTCTGCTTGGTGGGCGTGAGGGGCGGCAGCTTCAGCAGCTCGGTTAGCATCTTCTCGGCGGCCCGCTTCTTCGATACCTTCTTTCCGTTGCCCTCGCCCTCGGTGACAATGGAGCCTACGATGCAGGCCGTGATGAAGTTCTTCATGTGGGCCGGCCCCTCCTCGCGCAGCACCTTGAAGTGCACCGTCATGTTCCGCTTGATGCCGATCTCGTGGACCTGCGAGATGGGCGATTTCTTGTCGCCCTCGTCCATCGAGTCCTCCAGGGCCTCCTCCGAGGCGGAGATCTGTTGGGTCTTCAAAACCTGCAGGGCCCGAGCCGCGGCATCGTGCTTGGCCTGCTGCAGCGTCCGCCCCATGCCCACGAACTTCTGCTTGCCCACGATCAGGGTGATCTTGCTAGGAGCCGCGGGCACAGGAGCATAGGGGCCATTGGGTCCATGCAGGACATGTGGGCCGAGCGGAGGAGGCAGGGCAAAGCGGGATGGGAACTTCGGGGGAAATGGTCGCTGGCCGGGACCATGATAAAACCCATGCGGATGCATTGGCGGCGAGGGAAGGGGCACGAATCCGTTGCCATGCCTCTGCCTCAGCGCATACGCGGGTGGCGGCGGTTGGGGCGGCATTCCCGGACCCGATGGCGCCGCTAGCATCGGTGCCCCGCCATAGTCCGGCAGCATGGGCTCTGCCGGTGGTATCTGCGTGTGGTCCAGCAGGTAGAAGGTGCGCTGTCCCAGTTTCATGGCCAAGGCGTTCAGCTCCACCGTCGGCGTAATGTGCGTGCGCATGGGTCCGCCCTCGTCGCTGCGCCGGATCTTGGGCGGCGGGTGCTTGTACTTGGTGTCCTCGATGGCCTTGCTCGCGGCCAAGTGCTGTGCCTTCTTGATCTTGAACCCGTCCGCCGAGTACTCCTCCTCACCCAGCTTCAAGGTCACCGTGAAGGTCTTGCAGTGGGCGGGTCCCCGCTCCCCAGTCAGCCGATACTGATGGGTGATCTTGTTGTACCTGGCCAGCTCGTTGACCAGGCACATGGGCGTCTTGTCCTTGCCCCCGCGTCCCGAGCTGCTCATGTCCTCGTTGGGCAGCGTCCCGGCGGCATCGATGTGCTCGTTGCTGCTGCTGCACTCTTCCACGGAGGGAGCTGGCTCCAGTGTGGATTCCTGATCGGGTTGCGAGCTCTCCTCTGGGTTCAGACTTTCGTTGGCCTTGACTATGGCGGCCACTGGTGGCTGCTCCGCCACTTGTTGCACCTCTGCTGGCACTGCCACTGCTGGGGCCACCACCTTCTGGTTCCTGTACGTGTTCTGCAGGATGGCTTTTGGAGCATAGTTGCTGTTGTTGTTATTGTTGTTGCCGTTGCTGCCGCTGCCATTGCTGCCGTAGTGATTGTACTTCGAGGGCTTGGCCTGGCTCATGTAGTAGTGGGGCGGTGGAGCGGCATAGCTGCCCAGATGGGCGGCCATGTGATGCGGCGGCGGCGGATGCGGCGGAAGCTGGTTGTAGGCCAAAGCAGCCGGATTGTAGGCCTGCGGCGGCGGCTGCTGTTGCTGCTGGTTGCCCAGGTGGCTGTTGCTGCTGCTCAGGTGCTGGTGCTGCTGACGGATCTTCTGCATCTGGTTGCTGTTGCTAGCGCTGCTGCCGTGGTAGGCAGCTCCAGCAGCGACGGCGGCGGGATTCGACGGCGTCTGCTGCTGTTGCTGCTGCTGCTGCTGGGCGTGGAGATGGTGATGATTCAGACTGCAGGAGGAGAAGAGAGAGAGCAGGCCAATTGGTTAATCGATGGAAAGGCAACAAGTAAAGGCTCCCGGGGCGGATGCGATGGCTTCTGCGGTTAGATCAGCAAACAATGCACGCCAAGAGGATTATAGAGACCATATTCCGGCCGAGACAAAAGTGTACATCGACAGGGCGCACGGGAAAAACAAAACTTCTCTTGAAGGAAGCTCCTCCCCTACCCTACATAACCCTACTCCTACCCCTATTCCCCCTCCCTCCGCTGGTTCGCCCTCTGTTGTTGTGCCTGCGGAATCGCAGACAACAGCGGCGAGGACGAACAATGGCCGGAATCCTCAACAAAGCACAAAAGCCGCATTCTCTTACGCATCGTGTCATTTTTCGCCAACTGTCAGTTTCAATTGAGACGCACCTACTGCGACACCCCAGCCCCAGCCCCAGCCCCAGGAGGGTAGGACTGCACACACACACTTATGTATACCTCATCTTGCATTTCACAAGACCAAGAAATATATTCGGCAATTTATAATCGGCAAATCAGTTCGTTCGGGCAACGAGCCTTCAAATTAACATTGATATGGGCAATTTGTGATTAGCATCAGTGAAACCTTTAAGAAGTTGATGCCATAAAGATGTCCTGGGCAGCGGCAGGCGATCTCTTATCCTTCCCATCGTGTTTGTTATTAAAAGCACAGGATAACCATCTTTAATTGATACTTTTGCACTTTGAACATCACTCACTTTCTTTTAGTTTGTTTTAGTTTTTAAGACTTTTAAGGTCTCTGAATAAGAAAGAAGAAACTTGAATGGTATACTTTATGTTATTTTGCACAATTATCACTCGCAATCATAACAATCTCATGGGTTTACCAACCGATTAAAGAACCTCTTAAACCTTCAAGAACTTCAATAGCCTTCAGGCACTTATTTGAAACGTTTGGAAGATCCTGAATTAATTAAAATTAAATTACACAAGAGGTAAAGGGGTTTGCTTTGTTTTAGTTTATATTACACAAGAGGTAAGAGGTTTCTGTTAGGGAATTCTGGGAATAAATGCACATTCTCTAGGAAGGTTTCTGATAAAAATATCATTTTCCTGGCTACCATAATCAATTTCCTAAAATCTAGATAAACCAGGAAACTACACTCCCTTCAAACTATAGTCCCTGATCACTTCCCAACCATTTAGGGCTACAAACTCCTTCATTTTTCACCTCTCACTTGGCACTGATGATAGAATTTCATGATCGTTGCGGAAAAGCGTACGTAAAAGTACGTTAGACAAACCGGCGATCAGGTTTAACTCATATAAGTGATCCCTCTTTCTCTTCGAACCGATGCGAGTGGCTGGCAAGACGCAACTGAAGGCGGAGCGGGTTGAAAAGTTCACTGCGAGTCGTCGAGTCGGGGCAAGAACATATGATGATGATGATGAAGGAGAGGAAGGATCTTGGAATCGAGCGAGGATCGCTCGCTCGGAACTCCTAGCAAGGCGAACGTCAAGGATAATTGCAGCCAGGGGGAAACCCGTTATCCAGCGGAAGTCATGCTGAGCGCGAAAGAACAAAGAGCCACTGAAATTATAATTTATGAGTTGAGAAAATGGGATGATGAGTCTCACACCGATTGTCAGTGACAGGAATTAACATAATTGCCGCAACGCATAAAGCGCAGACAAGCTGGCGACGGATCCCAGGGATCTTCGTTGGATCTCCGAATGAGAGAGATGCCTGAGATCCACATAACGAGATCCCTTTTCTCGCCCCGAGATAGATCCACATTGAGCCAAGGTAACGAGATTATCCTTCCGGCCTCACAAAGTGCTCTTTCTCTTGAGGTTTCCAATTACGAAGACAGGAAAATGTTTGCCTTTTCTTAGAAAATGTGTCATCCGGCGAAGGTTTCTCTCTTTTGTGATTTCAAACTGAGGCAGGAGGATACATTCACCTCAAAATTGAGAGGTAAATCAGCTAAAGGAGTCTTGAAAACATTTTTCTAAATAATAATACCTTTCCTACGATTCTTCTGAACCAGGAAAGATTCGATCTCTCTAGAACTAAGCTACTACTGACATAGGGAACTTATTTTATTGAAACTAATAAGGCTCAAACTCGAGATGTATCTCTTTCTGGATACCCCCTAAGGTCAGATTATATTCCCTGAGATCCCACTTAGATCCCCCGTCCTTACCGTGCATGAAGATGCTCCCGATGTGAAGGCTGCTGCTGCGGCGGCGGCTGCTGTTGCTGCTGCAGGCCGGGGCCCAAGTGCTGCTCCATTCCCGGATGCATCTGCATGTGGCCATGGCTGTGACTGTGACTGTGATGGTGGGCAGCCCGAATGTGGGGCGCTGGCCGGGCGGCATGCACGTTGTGCTGCATTTCGTTAGGATCCTGGTGCCTGCGCTTCACGTTTATTCTTCAAATGCAGCTGCGATGAGCTGCTAGGAGCTGCAAAGAAAGCTAAATCAAGGCAGGGGAGAGGGAGAGTGAGTAAAGCAATGTTTTCGTTTGGCCGCACAATGGCCCTGGAGGTGTCTCTTTGTCTGGCGGCGATTGTGCTAGGAGCGGCATAAACAACTTGCAACAACTGCAGCGGCAGAGGCAGAGCGGCTACTGCTGCATGCAAATGCAACGGAGGCGACGACAACAACGGGCCTAAATCAAATCGTGACAGGCGCAGCAGGCAAAGGCCCAGAAGGGGTGTGCAGCGAGGAGAGAGAGAGGGGGAGAAGAAGCGATAGCAACCACCGCTGCCGCTCCTTGTTGCACTTTTCTGGTTCTTCTTGCGCGTTACGGGTTGTTTTGGCTGCCATTCGTGTCTTAGGTCCGGTCGGTCCTCTTCTTCAACTGAAATAGGATAAACTGCAGCTGCAGTTCCCGTCCATTGAACCCCTCTCTCCGTCCAAGGACCCTGAACGGCCACAGCCCCTTCTAAGCGCCGCCTCTGCCAGAACAGATCCAAGACCCCGCCGAGTGGCATAACCACACAACACACAACGCGATCTCTGCAGCACTCACCTTTCTTTTCTTCTTTTTTTTCTCGCGCGGCGAAGAAGAGACTCGCGACTCTCTGGGCGCACGGAAAAATCACATCAAGGGAACGACGGAAAACTGAAAACGGTCAGCGGGGCGGCGGGCACAGCCAGGCGGGACGGTCGCGGGTGCGTGTACCACGAGCGCGGGCGCAACTTAAAACACTTTACAACTATTTTAACACTTAAATTAAATTGATAAACCTATTTTGCACTGTGGCTGCGGATGAAACTCGATAAATAATGGCTTGTGGGCGGGCGGGAAGCGGGGTTGCAGACACCGATACCCATATCGCTGCGTAGCGATTCGGATATATCGTGTGTGTAATCGGTTGGGGAAATAGAAAACTTGCTCATCAACTGTTATAAGTGGGAATAAAAGAGAGTAAGACCTTTCTGTAATGCTGTAAGACTCTGCTGAACAAAAACGTTTGAGAAACTACGTAACTGAATACTGAACTCAATATTCTTCATACATAAATTCATTTACTTATTAAGACTATCGATATAAACTTTAAATTTCAGGAAAATTGTTATAACACGTGAAAGATCTAACTCATATGGTGTGAAACTGAACTCAACGAAGATTTTAACGAAAAAATTTTTATAATTTTTAAAACAAGAAAGGGATATGATAAGTTGCTTTAAAATGTAAAGCTAAGGTTTAATCTTGTTGTCGTTTAAAATGAGTTATTATAAGAATCTGCGCTTTCCGTTCTAATTTCTGTCATACGAAGGGATATATAAAACCTTAATAAATAAATTGTTCAAGGAAAGTTTGTCGAGTTATACTTCTCAAAGAATTAGCCTATAACATGATTCAGTATTTCGAAGCGCGTTCGCAACAGAAAAAAACATTACGTAGATAACACCGAAATCACCTTTCAAATCCGCGCCTACCATTTATGTGTGACCGTCCTTAGCTCCACCCCAACTGCAGCGCTGCCAGACTCTCAACATATTTTTAGGTCATTTTACAGTTTATTTTGGCATTTTTCAACGGTCCCGCGACGGTCACACACGAAAATTTGTAAGATTTTAGAGCAGATCGTTGTTCGTGATTTCTTCGTTTTAAAGCTAATTTGTAGTATTAAATTTCGTGAAATATGCAGCGGGGTCGAGCGCGAGCCGTGTGAAATGCATGCAAACGGCGTCGGTGCGGCAAATCAGTGCGAAATCAAGCCCAAATGTGCGTAGGCTAACACTCACACTCACTCGCGCACCACCACACACACGCACATACACACAGCTTTTTCGGTCATCACTCGCCCTCCCGTGAGAGCGAAGAGCATAACAGTAACAGTGTCTGGCAAGCAGCATTGGCAGCTCTGCGCGCACGAAAGAGAGGCAAACAAAAGAGGGGCGACCAGCAGCAAAAGGAAAATGTTTTCATTTATTACTCGCGGCTGCCGAAGGAAAAGCTGAGCAAGTGCGGTGTTTTCCCAACTGCAAGTGCACTAATTATGAACCGGGCGGGCGGATTGCGAAGTTTGGGGGGCGGAAAGTGCGTTTATGCGTCGGCCAGGCGAACAAATCGCAACAGCTGATGGCAGCGCAGCATCGGGAAAAAAAAACTGTGAACAGCAGCAGCAGCAGCTAACTGTAAAGTGCTCTGTTATTGTCGCACTGCAAGCCCCGCCCCGCGCCCACCGCCCATGGCCCCCCAACATGAATGATTCACATTTTCCTCTGGCTTTTCTTCTTGTTCCCCCTCTCTGTTTGTTGGCCAAAATAGACGCTGCCGCTGCCCATGCGTGTGCGCAATTAATTCTTTTCGATTTCCAAAGTTGTTTGCCAAAGTGCCAATCGTGTTTTTTCTCCCGTGTGTTTTGCCGCTGTTTTTCGCAGGCTCGAAGTGAAAACCCCCTAAAGGCAGAGGCGTCGTCGTACCCCAAAACGCACACACACACACACACACACGGTCACTTTGAATAAGCAAGGAAAAAGAAAAGGAAAGGCCAAGAGAAGCAAGTGTGTGCAGAAAACGCAGAAGTGTGCGGAATAGTGCGGAAAGCGAGGAGCGAAGTGGCGTCGGGCGTCGGAGAGCCGGAGTGTCGTCCGGAGTAGTAGCAGTTGTCACCCGTCCGTCGCCGGAAAATCCCTCAGCATGGATGTCGAAACACAGGAAATACGACAGGTGAGCAGAGCTGAAGGTGCTCTTTATGTTTATGTCGATGGCTAGCAGAGCAGAGCTAGCAGCAAACGTAAATATGCGGCTCATACTTGAGAAAACACGGCTAAATAGCGCGCTCATTAACATTCCAGCGTTGGTAGTAGCCAAAGAAGGGGGCTAGCGCAGGCGGGTAGAGCGGCACGGCACCACCACCTACTCTCTTTGCCAAAATGGTGCGCTGAGGTAATGCCGCTCCCACTGTTCCGACCGCTCTGCCAGAGCAGTTACAGTGGAGGCACGGTGGAGTGAACGGAACGTAGAAGAAGAGATGTGTTTCTCTTAGATTTATGGCTATAATTGTGCTTTGTTTGTGGATATTAGACACTACTAAATTTAATCAGGCTTTATTTGTGATTCCCTTTTGAATATTGAACTTTTCTCTTGAAGCTTTTCTTGTAGAAATCTCTATAGTCATTGCAACATTCATAGTTTTGTTGGATTGCCCAGAAAAATACCACCTTATTTTAAAAGAGATCTCTTGTTTAATTATTTATTTTTATAATATAAACATAAATTCTTTGAAACTTTCCTCTAAAACCCTCACATCTTCCAAAATGTTAGCATCAGCTCCTATTATCGAATTCTCCTGTATTGTAACTACCCTGAATTGATCAAATCTTAACCTTTCTCGCCGCTAATAATCTCTTAAATACATTTTTCCTACATTTTTTTGTTTTTTAAATTTACTATTTCTTTAGTTAAAAGTCTTCAAAAATAGCATAAAAATATAATATAAACTACCTTTTTCATTGAACAAACATCCAAACATTGCAGATTTCGATTCTCACAATGCATAAACATATTTTCGGCCTTAAATAATCCCATTGCTTACTCATAAAATAAGGAGAAAAGCATTCCCAGTTCTCTGACCAAGAAACTAGTGCTTTTTAACTCAATGATCTTCTGAAGCGAATCATCACTGTACAGCCACTTGACGCTTAGCGCTTAGCTCAGTTAAGTTCAGTTGGGCTTAGCGCTTAGCGCTTAGTATGCGACCGACACCTACTTGCCTTTCGACTGGTTTCGATGGCCAATGCAAACAACAACCGAACCGGCTAGTTGGCCAGCAGCAGGGCGTGGGGTGCGGTGGCAGTAATAGCGCTGCAACTTCCATTCATTCATAAAAACTGCAGCAGAAAACCGAAGCCGGAAAATGGAAAACGCTTTGGGCTCCCCCTTCGATTAAGCGCCGAGCATTTGTTATCGTTCTTTTCGCTCCTCTCTGCGGCAGCTGCTGTTGCATGACCTAATCGCTAAATAAAAATAGAGAAAAAAAAAACGGCTTACGCATGCGAAAGTCGAACGAAAAGGGAGAAACGCCAGCGCTGACGCTCTACTCGGGGGTTTGGGGCTGCCTTGCGTGCACAGCGCTGACTTTTCCCCTTCCAGACAACTCCCTAGAAAGTTGGTACTGTTACTGGGAGCTGGGAGCTGTTCTTGACGCGGCCATGTGATCGCTGGCACAACTAACGAGAGCCCGCTAAAGGCCCAGCAAACCCCACCAGAAACCCATTCAAAGACCCAAAGTTGCTGACTCAAGCGGTGCGCGCGGTGCGCTCTCTTTGCCGCTTTCCTCCCATTTTACTCTGGTATATTTAGCCTCGGCTATCGTGGAATGGAATGCCACCAGAAAACAAACGCCAGTCGGCCGCCCAGATAATGAAATCATAAAGCCGCGCAAAATTCAATTTCCATTTGTGACATTTAAAAGAACGCCAAGCAACACAGAGAGACTTTATGGCAAACATATGTATGCGGGCGATGTGGTGGCTACAGACGGCAAAAAGTACCAAAATCAAGTGGAAAATGTAGCAGAACTTCTTAAATTAATAGAATAATTACTTAAACAGAAGTTAGATAAGATCATCGTACCTTCTGGGAGCATTTATTAACTTTTAGAGTTGTTTTGAGGCCTTGTTGATGTCACAAAGGTGGATTTAAGTGAAAACTCCACTGATTAGCAGCGCTTTTCTCCTCTTGTTGCTTTTTTTTTTTAATACCTTTCTCTTTGGCTCATAAAGAACAGCTGCTCCTAAGAGTTGCTGCCCCAATGAAGACGTGTATAAAAATCTACTCATAGTCTTTTAAATGAAAGAGTTTCATCACCAAATCAACATGAATTAAGCAAGATTAATGTCTTGTTTCTACACTTGTCGTTCACTTGATTTTCTCTCTCTGTGTATGCTGAAATAAAAATATGCCATCCCACCAATCCATCCATCCATCCATCTCTAGTTCCATTCATAGTGGGCGTCCTAAACCAGCACTCATTTATTGTTTTTCTCCGAATTGTTTACACGCTCTTTTGAAATTTGAGTTTCAGACATTTGGCTTTGCTTTGCCTTGCGGGGTTTTCCCCCACATCTCCAGGCAGAGTGCAGCCAGCGTTTTTCCGAATCGTTGCTGCTGCCTGGCCTGGCCTGGCCTGACCATTCAAATTATGTGGCGGGCAGTTTTTCTGGTGGACTTCAGATAGCTTTTGGGTGGAAAGCGCTGCTGCTCAACGGGCAAACAGGTTTTCCCTCCACCTGTTGACCAATTCGCACAGCACGAGCATAGTTGGACGACCTACGCCAATATTGATTCCCCTCGGCCAATGCAGTTTTCCCCCCGCCTGGAATGGCATTTGGTAATAAGCTTTTAAGCCCAAAAGAAACATTTGATGTTATGAAAAAGAATTGAGTTTGATTTTGGTTCTGGGCTGACACAGTTATTGATGACTTCATGCAACGATCTTTTTGTGGAGAAACCCGTTTGGAACTTATGGAATGAAAGCAAATAATAAAGATACAAGATACAAACAGAGGTGTTGCAACAAATACGGCCAAAAAAAGGCGCCCAAAACGTAAAGAAAAGAGGGAAGAATTGATGGATTCCTCTCTCTCTCAATCTCTCGGTTCCTCTGCCTTATCTTCCCTACAAAATAATCTCTGTTGCGGACAGTGTGTTTACTTTCTTCATTAATATAATACCCCGAACTTTGCCTGGGTATTTTAGGTATTTAAGCCTGGCAAATAGAGGTTCCTTCGTCCGAAAATCAAAGTTGTATCTATTTACACTTGGTGATATCAGCGAACCTTGTTTTATATTTGTTCTTGCTGTGAGATAATAGAAATAGGAACATATTTCGTATTGGATTGAACCAATTTCCGCGTCTGGTTCCGCGACAGTTTCCCTCTTGAGACTCTTTTTTGATTGCTTTTCCCCCCCAGTTTCAATTAGACCCATTCCTGCATAGAGTCTTCGGCCTGGCATGGTTGTGGCCCTGCTGGAATTATGATTATGAGTGCAGCAAGAAATGGGTTGGCTGGCGAAACAAGGCAGCACTCGAGAAGATTCTAAAAACGGGAGCAGGAAAGAGCAGGCCGCGCGAGTGGAGTCTTTCATGCTGAGTGACCATCGTCCAGCCGGGCAGCCAACCCCTTCACTCCCTTTGCTTCCCAAAAACACAACTAAAAAAAAATGAAAAGAGATGGGGCAAACAATGGAAGGCGGCTGGCGGCGCACGCCAAGCCAAACACGAGCGAGTTTATCGAACTCATATTGAAGATTGTACGCATGGCTTCACTCCGTGCACAGATACAGATACAGATACATCTGCAGCTACAGATACAGCTACATCTACAGCTACAGATGCAACAGTTGCGGGGCGGGGACTGAGGTACAGATACAAAAGGCACTTAGCAGTGCGCTAGTTAATTGCCAAGGAAAAGAAACAGAGTGCCCGTCATTCAATCCGCAGATGATGCAGTTACGCAGGCTCAACTTGGCCTTGAGCTTCACCTGTTCTCCTCACAGATTTAAACCGATTCCAAACTCTTTGCAGGCTCGTCAACGTGCTTCCGTCAAGTGGCTGCTCTCGAAGGCGTTCAACAATCGCGTGCCGGACAACCTGAAGGAGCCCTTCTATCGCGATCATGAGAACCAGGAGCGCCTCAAGCCGCAGATCATCGTGGAGCTGGGCAATGCCACGCTCTACTGCCAGACGCTGTCCAACCTGTACTCAGATCCCAACTACCAAAGCATGAACCACTGGTCAATCTTACAGACGCTAGCGCGCAAGGGAGTAGCCGTTGCCGAAACCTCGGACATGCCCATTACCGAAACGGTATTGATTCAAACGAATCCGCTGCGAATTGTGAGTATAGAAGCCTCCTATGGGGTTCCCCTTCCTAATCTATGAACTGCTTGCAGAACGCGCACATGTCTGTGATAGAATCGCTGATGGTGTTGTATGCGAAGGAAATATCATCGGGTGACCGCGTCATGTCGGCCATTCGAAGGTGAGCAGGGAGTTGACTTTATTATAGAGTCCGAGCTGTAATTTTTTCTTGATTCTTCTACAGAATATCTGGCAGCAATTTCCAGGCGCCTCCTGGCCAGTCCTATGAGCAAGCTCTGCTGGGCTGGATATCTCATGCTTGCGCGGCTCTTAAGAAGCGTATCATCATGGAGGTGGAGACAGGCATGCCCGATGAAAATGTAGGAGCTAACTACTCTTCTTATAGCCAGCTTATTAAGTTAACTCATTCTTAGGGCTCCCGCTTACAGACGCCGGATATACCGCCTGTCCGGGACTTCCAGGATCTGTGCGACGGCATCTGCTTGGCTCTGCTCATCTCGTACTACTGCCCCAAGGTGGTGCCCTGGACGAGTGTCAGGATTAACTATCTGCCCGCCGTCGAGGACTCCATACACAACATACTGCTGGTGGCGAATTTCTCCCAGAAGCATCTGCCATATGGCGTCTTCCACATGACGCCCGAGGATGTGACCTACATGCGAGGGTAGCTATTGATTAACGCTCTCTTACTTAAGAGGAAGAGGTATAATGATGATGTTCTTGCAGCTCCATGAAGCTGAATCTTGTCCTGCTGCTCACGGATCTGTTCAATCTGTTTGAGATTCATCCGGCCAAGTGTGTTTGCTACCCCGGCATGGATGGTCAGGGTAAGTTTGAGCTTTTCTTTGAAGTCTTTAGACTCTATACATTCCCCCAACGCTGCACCGCATCGCATCTATCCCCCCCAAAAACCCTAATCGATCTCTACTCCCCCGTCGAAAAACGATTGGCCTGCCTGTCTGTGTCAGCTCCCCGGGGCATGCATTTGTTGTCCAAAGTGTATCCTTGTTTGCATTTCGTTTTCTTCATGGTATTACGTATGATTTCCTCTGAGTTTTACTCCTGATTTGGTAATAAGGAAAACAATTGGTCAACAGAGAGGGAAATTAATCATCAAATAGCTAAGAAATCTAGGAAAATATGACTCAATTG
Source organism: Drosophila parvula (assembly GCA_018904695.1). Taxonomy (NCBI): domain Eukaryota; kingdom Metazoa; phylum Arthropoda; class Insecta; order Diptera; family Drosophilidae; genus Drosophila; species Drosophila parvula. Next base: position 53,230 of record JAEIIG010038334.1, on the reverse strand, counting down.
AAAAGGTAAACTCATCCCATCAATTAGTCACAGAAAGTCCACAGAGTACTTACTTCACAGCTCGTAGAATCTGTAAATTAGCCCGCAAAGAATTCTCAGTTTAAGCAGAACCGCAAAGCACCATTTAGGAGACGAGACAACCAGAAATCTAGCAAATTCCTTATTTATGTTTTGTTGTTTTTTAACTGCGGTTTTGAATCCACCAAGAAATTGCCATATTAAGCTCTCATCTTCACCCGATCCCACACCGAACGTAGTCTTCATATTCTCAAAACCAAATCCATTTCGAAATAAAATCAATTTTCTGTACTGATCTCTTTCTTTGTTTTTTGTGCAAACGCTTCCTCTTGCCACCACTTGTAACCGCAATCGTATCGAAATTCGGGTCCTAACCACACAACTAATCACAAATCCACAAACACTTAACCAAAACGCAACGTGTGATCCGATCCGCTCCAGATGTCATCGCCCGGCGCAGTTTGGGCGCCAATGAGCACGGGATCTGCCATCGACGGGGCCTCACTGTACAGCCCGTTACGCCCATTCCCGATCTGCGCAGCGATCTCGACCAGCCGCCCGTTGGCTCGCCCTCGAATCGGCCGCCATTTCAAGGTTTTTGTTCTTCAAATTTTCTATCCGTGTTTCTTCCCTTCCCCCCAATACAACTTTCGATTCTTACTCCTTCGTTTGTTCATGAATGTGTTGTTTCCATTGCCATTTGTTTGATGTTTGTTTGCTTGTTCTTCTGCTCTCACATTCAGTTTGTTTGTTTGTTTGTTCGTTCGTTCGTTGGTTTGTTTGCTTCATCTTTGTATCCCAAGGGAGTCGATTGGTGATCACAGCTGTCTGATAATAATATTCATTATAATCTATAGTCTAAAGTAGCAAGTAAAACCAATTGTTTTAAGTCTGCACAGAAGCACCGAAGCCTGGTAATGTCTTTGTTATAAGAGCACCCACTCATAATTGGAACTTGAAACAATATAATTGCATTTTGTCATCTTAGAACCAAGCACTTTGACCAACAACAACATTAGGATAAGTAGCGCCATACGATTTGTTTTGCAGCAAAATGGCTTGCATATTGCATCAAAAATCAAATGTATGATCGTTACTTATCTTGATATTAACAAGTTCTTGACCTAACTGAACGGAGACTGGAACTGCCTTCAAAGATGGGAAATATGTGTTTCTTTTACGAGAATTTCTACTTATTTTCTGGTTCAAATCCCTAAAAAAAAAGCCATGACTTTAAAAGAGTGAAAGTAACTTCATAGAGCGACCTCCCCGAGAGGGATAATTACAGCAGAGTTCATGGGGGGACTATATATGTACTTGGCACTCCCCGTCCCATACACGGAATGTTTCTCTGCTTTCGATTTGTGTTTGCTTTTGCCCGATGCTTCCGATGCAACCGAAATATCTTATAAGTTCATCTACCCTGCAAGCTGAACAAATTGATTATTATTTACTTATTTCTCTTTCATTTCTTGTGTTAACTTTTTGTTTATGATTTAGTTCCGCACTCGAATTCATTTGGCGGCGGCCTAAACCGCAGATCCACGCCGCCCAACGAATACCAAGCGACTTTCGATGGTTCGAGCAATCAGGCCGAAGGTAATTTCTTTATTTATTACTCTTGCTTTATTTAAATATATAGTTTTATGTGTTTTACCTTTAGTTTTGTGTGTGTTTCGGTTTGCCTTTGCATGGCACACAGACAGAGAGACACATACTCGACATGTTTATTGGTTTTTAATTAAATTTATGTAATTTTTTCCTTTCTGAATCCACCCCCAACCCACACTACATGCTTAACAACCACAAACCACAAACGTCATGCAACTGCCTCCGCTGCCTGCTACCGCTCCGCTCCGCTCCAGCCTTCGTCGTGCACAAGTCGCGTGGCATCACCACCCTCGCCTCCATGCACTCGCAGCAGCAGCAGCAGCAACAGCTCCATCAGCAGGCACAGCAGCAGCAGCCGCCGCCGCCGCAGTACCACCACCAACAGTCACAACTCCAGCTCCAGCAGCAGCAGCAGCAGGAGCCCCTGGTTCCGGCTCGCTTGCGCCAGGCTAAAGAAAAGACCAATGTCGAGTCGAAGGCGGATGAGAGAGGTTTGCCTTGCAGCTAGCAGTTTAATTCTTGGTTCGCAGACAAGGACTTGTATGTGGGATATTCTCATCCCTAAATATTACCGATTACCAATTCTTGAAATCCTTAGCCCACATACAAGTCTTTGCCTAGCTTTAACTTATGATTTTCTTAATTTTTCTTTATATTATCATTTATTCATTTGTTTCCTTTTGTTTTCGTGCTCCTCTCAGGCGATTTTGTCGCTGCGGGTCGACCAAGTAACTGGGAACAGAGCCGCCGGCCAAGCTTTGCAGGTATGAGCCAACCTAGAGACCCACTGTTGACCCAGAATCGTTGTAGTCCACCTAGTGTTCCATTTCTGTGTGTGTTTGTTGAGTTGAATGCCATTTGGTTTGTTTTATGCTTCATTTTGGCTTTCTTCGTGACCCACAAATACTCCCCTCGATCCCACTTAGCGTTGTTCCGCCATCTTTCCAAGTTTCCCATTGATTTTATTGAGACACTCCTTTCAGGACGTCGCTCGCGAAGGAATTCCTCCAGCGAGGATTCCCAGCTGACCATTGAGAACTTTGGCGGCTCTCAGGATCAGCTGAATACGCTGGGCAGATACGAACGCGAGCGGGATGTAAGGGAACGCAAGCTGTCCAACACCAGCGTAGGTGGGTATTTCAAGGAAGCTCTAAGGAGGGTTTAGTGAATGATATTTAATGAAATTAATTTTATTTCTTACAGTGGAACCAGCTGTGGCCGTTCGCTCTTCGATTGCCGATGCTCGGGGCACCTTGCAGCTGGGCTATGATACGGATTCGGGCTCTGAGAAGCAGGATCGAGAGACGGAAAAGTATTCGATACGGCGGCAAGCCAGGTGAGACCTAATATTAAGAGGAAAGGTTTAAAAAGGAGTGTTCTATATGTATATAAATTAATAAATATTGCAATATTCCCCTATTTCTCTCGACAGCGTCGATAATGTGCCCACGGTGTCGTCGCACAACCTTTCGAATGCGGGCAGCCCGCTGCCGATGGCGCGGCACAAGCAACATTCCATCGACAAAGACTATCACAACAACAGCGGCAGCGGCGTCGGCGGCGGCGGCATGATGGGGGATCCATACAACGATGCCCGTTCCACCAGCGGCTACGATCCGGAGAGCACACCCGTGCGGAAGTCATCGACTAGCAGCATGCCGGCCAGTCCTGCTGCCTGGCAGCTGGACGTGGGCGATGAGGATATGCGGTCACTGGAGAATGCCAGCAAGCTGTCCACCATACGGATGAAGCTGGAGGAGAAGCGAAGGCGCATCGAGCAGGACAAGCGCAAGATTGAGATGGCGCTGCTGCGGCACCAGGAAAAGGTAGGTCCTTGAGTGAGCGAAGCTCTCAGAGTTGAAATTGATAGTAAAAATCAATCAATGGTATTCCCAGGAGGATCTGGAGTCGTGCCCGGATGTCATGAAGTGGGAGACCATGAGCAACGAGTCGAAGCGGACGCCCGACATGGACCCCGTTGACTTGGACAAGTACCAGGTGCGTGTGGCTTCACATATCTATGTTTCCCCTCCTCACTAACCATCTAATCATCCTCCGAGTGCCAGAGAGAATTAATGTCTAACGCCTGTGTCTCCTCTCTTCTACCCTCCATTTTGTGTCTGTGCCCGCTTCAACATTCACACCAACACACACTCACACGCAACACTTACACAATCACACCAAAAACCACGCCCATTAACCCACCGCCCACTGAATAAATAATGCAAACGAGCAGCAAAGCATCGCCATCATGAACATGAACCTGCAGGATATCCAGCAGGATATCCACCGCCTGGCCACCCAGCAGAGCCAGATGCAGGCGCAGCACTTGCAGGCCCAGCAGCTGATGCAGGCCCAGCAGATAGCCAACATGCTGAACCAGGTAACCGCTTCCAACCGCATTCCCCGCCCCAAACTCATCGCAGCAGCAACAGCCTCACAAATTAACGTTGGACGTGGAATATGCTTAATGTTTTGTTAAAGTTCCTTGGTTGGTTATTGGCATGGGTTGCTTCAAGGGGGGAGAAGTTAAGCCACCTCTTGCCGCAATCAATGTCTGTCTGACCCAAGAACTTGTCTTATTCGTTACCAATTAGAGATGAATTCAAGCCCCAAGATACCCCAAGCTCCTCGTTGTCAACTAACAAATTCTACCTTGATCTCGTTTTGTTACGCAACTCGCCACTTGCAACCTGCAACCTGCCATGACCTGCAACTATCGCCACCTGTTATCCGCACTAACCGCATCCACAGCAGCAGACCTACGGGTCGCAGCAGCACCTGGCCACTGACCATCACTACCAGCAGCCGAGAACCATGCAGCAAAGCTTTGGCTCATCGCCGCATCTTCCCCAGGCCTACAACGCCCCCGTCAGTGCGTACAGCTCCCGTCCGCCCAGTCGCGATCCCTACCAGCAGCAGCTGCAGCATCAGCATCAGCACCAGCAGCAACAGCACCAGCAGCAGCAGCCCATGGCCATGCCCCAGCCGATGCAGTACGTCAACGAGCACGGGCAGTACATGTCACCGCCGCAGCCCGCCCACTACATGCCGCAGCAGCAGCAGCAGCCGCAGAGCATCTACAGCGACAACGGGGCGGGGTACAACCACACCAACCACTCGCCCTATGGCGGAGCTCCGCCTCAGTTCAGGAGCAGTGTGGTGTACGATGACTACGGGCAGCCCACCAATCACTTTTACCTGCACGAGTCCTCGCCCCAGCAACAGCAGCAGGGACATCCCCAGCAGCGTCGGACCTGGGCGCACTCGGCAGCCGCTGCCGCCTACGAACAGCAGCAGCAGATTCAGCCGCCGCTGGTGGATGTGAATGCCTGGCAGACGCAGCAGCAGCAGCACCAGCAGCAGAAGCAGAAGCAGACCTGGATGAACAGGCCCCCGTCGAGTGCGGGAGCCCCCAGTCCGGGCAGCTTTGTTCTCCATCAGAACGGCGGAGGAGGAGGCGGCGGCGGTGGTGGCGGCGAGCTTCAGCATCTCTTCCAGGTCCAGGCCTCGCCACAGCACAGCCAGCGGCAGGTGGGCGGCTCCAATGGCGTCCAGCGCCAGCAGTCGCTGACTAATCTCCGCGACAATCGTTCGCCCAAGGCCCCTCAGCCCATGGGAATACCCATGGGGATGCCGATGCAGCACGAGGACATGATGGCGCCGCAGAGCATCTGCTTCATCGGTGACGAGGAGGATGTGGATGAGCTGGAGCGCAACATCATCGAATCCATGCAGTCCACGCGTATATCCGACTTCGTTCACCAGTCGCAGCAGCAGCACCAGCTGCAGCAGCAACAGCAGCGGTTGCAGGGCCACAGCGGACGAGGCAGCAGCTCGGAGGACTACGACAGCGGGGAGATGATCTCCAACAAGCTGAATATCACCAGCGGAAACCTCACCTACCGCATACCCTCGCCCTCCCGTCCCTCCATTCAGGCCAACAGCTTCCAGGATCCCCGGGCCATGGCGGCAGCGGCATCCAGCGGCGATGACCGAGAGCCGCCCGAGAAGGGCTTTTACATCTCCTTTGACGACGAACAGCCCAAGCGGCCCAAGCCACCGCTGCGGGCCAAGCGATCGCCCAAGAAGGAGGCACTGCCAGGCACCAGGGATAGTGTGGATCATCAGGCGACCCTTAAGCGCGAGTCCCTGAGTCAGCTGCACAACAACAACAACAACAACAACATTGGCTTTGGCGGTGAGGACGAGAGCAGCGGAAAGCCGGCGGCAACAACCAGGCACAGCATCCATGGCCTGAACAGCCACTCCAACAGTGTCAAATCCCCCGGCAATGCCACCTACAACAAGTACACCGACGAGCCGCCTATCCAGCTCCGGCAGCTGGCCGCCGTATCGGGGGCAGTGTCGCCCACTGGCCACGAGCGTCGGTATCTGGAGGATCTGACCAATCAGCCGGCGACACAGCAGCCAATGTCGCCCACGCGGCTCCAGCAGAGCAGCAACAGTGCGGAGGCGGCCAGGAATAAGGCGCTGGTCATAGGAGCAGATAGCGCCAACTTGGATCCGGTGAGCTCAACTACCTTTTGTGATTTCACTTTATCGATATTTCATCACTATTTAACGCCGCTTATATACAAAGCGATATTCTAACGTAGCGATAAATCAATAATCTTTTTGTGGAATAAGTTATCAAACAATTGTTTTATAGATAAATATAATCGGTATTTTTTCAATATTTTAACCTTAAATGCGATATATTTCTATGAATCATAGGTCTCTAATTCAAAGCAATCACTCTGTATTTGTAAAATGTGTTTCTAAGAACAAAAGGAAAAATTAAGAAATTTCGTAAAAACATTGTTATAGTCAACTTTTACCGCCAAAAAGATGAGGTGGTTCACGTACATGGACGTACGCAATCCTAAGAACAATTCCTTTAAGCTCAATAAACTATAATATACCCTTTCTCTTTTGCTTACCCAGGACTCTGTCGATGAGATGGAGCGGCGGAAGGAGAAGATCATGCTGCTGTCATTGCAGCGACGACAGCAGCAGGAGGAAGCCAAGGCGCGCAAGGAGATCGAGTCTTCACAGAAGCGGGAAAAGGAGCGCGAGAAGGAGGAGGAGCGAGCGCGCAAGAAGGAGGAGCAAATGGCGCGGAGAGCGGCCATTTTGGAACAGCACAGACTCAAAAAAGCCATCGAAGAGGCCGAACGAGAGGTTAGTAAAGCATCTAAAGCCCTCTATTAACTCATAGGTACTCATAGATTTTGATTTATTTACTTGTAGGGTAAGACCCTGGATCGGCCCGATCTGCATGTGAAACTGCAACCCCAGTCATCCACCTCAACCACTCCGCGGCTGAGACAGCAGCGCAATACGCGTCCCAGGCCGAAGACTATTCACGTCGACGATGCCAGCGTGGATATCAGCGAGGCTTCGAGCATCTCTAGTCGGGGCAAGAAAGGCTCTAGCTCGAATCTAACTGGTGAGAAGGGGAACTCGTTGCTTATTTGCAGAGTTGAATCTATAGAGTTTCGGCCAACCGGAATGATATTTAATTGGAATCACACCGTTTTTATGTTTCTTTTTCATGTTTTTCTTATTATTTATGTGTCCTGTTTTCATTTAGCCATTGATTTTGTTAATCCCCGTATTTTATTGCTAATTTGCTGACCTTTTTCGTTTGTTTTTCGTTTTGAATTTGAACTGTACCTACAGGCTACGGTCAACTAAGCTCAAATTCAATGAAACGAGATTACTACAGGGGCTCGCAAGACTCCCTCACTGTAAAAGGTAATTTTTGGCTTTTATTTTACCCTCATTATCACTGCATTGTTTTTAAATACTATATTTCATCTGTAGTACGTATTTAGTTATTGTCTAAGTTAAGGTTTAGCATGTTTAGTTCGAGCCTAAGTTGATTCGGTTTCTGGTTAACCTATTAACTGCACATCGACTAAATTGTAGGCTGTAAGCTCTTCTCTATAATAACTTCGTATGGATATATGGATATTTGATAAGATGTAACCACTAATCTCGTTCAAACAGAGTCACCCGATGATTATCCCAGTACAAGTTCAACTCCGATTGGACGACGGGGATCGTACAAAACTTCCAGAGGTTGGTGATGGGTAACACACACACACACCTAACAAGTTATCCTTTTTGGTTTTTACTGGGGATGACAGAAAATATCAATATATGCGATATTATATATTAATATTTGTCAATATATCACATCGAACTTTTTGATGTTCATCCCTAGTTTTTTACTTTTCTTTCAATTCCATAAAATTCGCATTCAAACACGCTTTTAATTTTTCCTTTTAATTTTTCTTGTTTTTTTGGTTTGGTCTTGGACTAACAACGATTTTAATTAACTGATTTATCGCTAAGAAAAGTCACGCTAAGAGCAAAAAAAAAATGTAAGCTAAGCTGCAAACAACCTCGACTACTAAACTAACCAAAAAAAAAAGCACTGCCAGAATGAATGCACCTTAAATTAGAGCTAAATAATGGAAATAAGACGCGGTTGAGGTTGCCAGGATATTTTTTTTAGTTTTGACTTCTTTGATTTACTTGAGGTTGCGGGGCAATAAGTTTGATTTACGACATCATTGTAAACCTCATTTTGTGTGACAACCACCCCATACATTTGTGTTAATTGAATTGCGAAAGAATATCTAGTTTTTTTTCCACCTGTATACTGATGCACACACACTCCGGGCACCGGGCTCGCGTCTCTCGTGACCCCGACCCGACTTGACCTGATTTCAGAGCCAGCCGGCGTTGAAAGGGGCCGCACTCTGTCGCGGATCTCCGTTGCGAAGGGCAGCACGCTTAATTTCCGGGGCCGAAAGTCCAATTCGCTAATGAATCTGTGCGGTAAGAAGCGTTTCCACAACAACAACCAGCTAAGCTAAGCTGCCTGCCTGTTTACTACCTTTACTCTACTGTATCTACTGTATCCCCTTAAGTATCTACTGCTACGTCTTTCTGTTGACTTTCGGGTTGTAATCTGTATCCTTTAGTTTGGTTTCGGTATCTTTTGTCCTTGATGGTGTTCAGTACTCGTATGCTTTTATATTTTCCTTACTATTTCTTGTCCTTTGTCTTTATCTTTAATTTAATGTACATATCTTTTGGATAATACTATCTTTTGCTGTATGATTTTGATCTGTAATCCTTCACTGCGCTGATTCGGCTTCCCAATTGCTTCCGATGATGATGATAATGAAACAATGGTGGTGGTTATGGTGGTGGTGTCGGTCTTGGTTCCCTTTCAAAGCTTTATTGTATTTTGTCTCAGCTGAAATTGAGCCAGGGTTTGGTTTTTGGAGTTATCCTGGGGTTCCGTGTTGTGAGATGATGATGGTACACTCTGGCACAGGCACACACACTCACTCTCACTCACCTTTACACACGTGCACTGTACATTTGTTCGATTTAAAACCAGATCATGATCAACCTTAGCTTTAAGAGATCTACGAAATTGCTTAACTAAATTTTGTGCACACATTCTCTTCTTTTATTTCTCTTTCTTTCAACTCAACTCAACTCTGAACCCTGTCTAAAAACGATTCTTGAAATTAACCAACAACCAAACAACAAAAATCCAATCAAATAATATGAATAAAAACCGATATTATTAACCGAATAAAACGAACTCATCGCCATCCATCCACGTGACTAACAACGCATCCATCGACCTGCATGGACTCTTGGGTGATGATCTCGCTCGTTCTGATCCGATCTGTTTTGTGCATGTGCATCATCGCCCGCCGCTGAATGACGACCACTCTCTCTCTGTCTGTTGCTTGCCGGTTAGACACAGATTCGGGACTGGGACGCGCCACACCGCCGCGGCGTGCTCCGTCGCCTGGAATGGGAATGGGCGCTTCAGGTAGGCATATGCCATCACCCTCGGGACCGGGCTCTTTGCCGCCAGGTTTGATATCGAAACGTCGCGGATTTGATGATGGATCCAGCGATTTCTCATTAACTCCGAATTTGAACATGGAATATTCGGGTTTGTATCTCCTCTCTCTCCTTCTCACACGTCTTCAACAATACAATCAACAAATCAATCAATCAATCAATCAATCCATACAAGTCATACCAAATACTTCAAATCAATCCTTCAATCCTTAGTTATATACATAGTTCACGCTGTCCACCAATCATTACCTGCATTGCATCTTCATTTGTTTTCTCAGTTGGATCGTCGCAATATGAGTTATCGTTTCATTTCCATTCGTTTCGTATACAGTTAATCGTTTCATTTACATTCGTTCCATCCATTTTCCACAATCGGCGTCTGATGTGCAGATTGCATTTATTTATTTACTCAACATACCATACATATTTGAGTTCCACATAGATGATATACCAGTTCTAGAGGTCTGCGACTGTCTGTAGAATCCGATACTTGGTTCGTTCGTTCGTTCGTCCACTTCTTACGTTCCCTACTACTATATAGCGCCGTCAAATCCACGACTTTCGATGGTCAAACGTTAACCCGACATACCAAATGAGTTCCTAGTTATTTAAAGCACCCAAAAAAGAAGCAAAATAAGAATCAGATTTGGCCCGAATAACCGCTTCACGTTGAAATACTAAAAAAAAAAGAATAAAAGCAAATAATGCAAGCACTTTAATTAAGTTTGTTTTGTACGAACGTTTTGATTTTTGTTTACGTACTATAAGTTTAACAACTAATTTATGCGCTTAGGAAAGTTAAGCCAGTTGTATTATTTCGTTGAGATGTTAATCCTGTTTTATTTTTAACCAAAAAGTTAACTCAAAAGTTAAGCCTTAGCACGTAGCCTGCCTTAGAAGAGTTTACAATAATTATACAATCTAGAAGCTTGCCATTTGCCACCAGACAACAAGTAGAAAGTATCCACAAGTATCCTTTGTATTCGTTCCATTTTTAACTCCTTGGGATGTGCCTCTTGACAGGTCCGAAGCTCTACAAACAACCAGCGGCCAAATCGAATCGTGGCATCATCCTGAACGCCGTCGAATACTGCGTCTTTCCCGGCGTGGTGAATCGCGAGGCCAAACAGAAAGTGCTGGAGAAGATAGCGCGCTCGGAGGCGAAGCATTTCCTGGTACTCTTCCGCGATGCGGGCTGCCAGTTCCGCGCCCTCTACAGCTACGTGCCCGAGACGGACCAGGTGACCAAGCTGTACGGCACTGGTCCTAGTCAAGTCGACGAAGTGATGTTCGACAAGTTCTTCAAGTGCGTTAACTACAGAGTTCACCCTATTCTTTACTCGCTAATTTGGAATATTTTCGTATTTTGCAGATACAACTCAGGTGGCAAATGCTTCTCGCAAGTGCACACGAAGCATTTGACGGTGACCATCGACGCCTTCACAATACACAACTCGCTGTGGCAGGGCAAGCGAGTGGCCTTGCCTAGCAAAAAGGACATGGCGCTTGTCATCTAAGCAGCGAGTAGAGAGTAGCGATTAACGAGGAGCGAATAGCGAGTAGCGAGAAGCGAGTAGAGAGTAGCGAGAAGAAGGGAGGAACCAACAACGGGCGCTTGGCGCTGTTTTGGCCGTCATCCACCACAACTACACTATTCTACACACGTTTTGCGCATTGAGACATAACAAAGAAATGAACATAAGCGAAAGTTGTTGTGCAGATCGCGGGGCACTGGTGTTCGTCGGGGTATATAGTACATATGTACGGCTAATTACTATTTGCACATGTTTGAGGAACAAGAACAAGTATAAGATGCAGAATTGGAATTTACGGAAAAATATTGTAGTGATTAATACAATGCGATTGAATATTTATTTTGAATATAAATGCATATTATCCAGCCTATGAGAATTTATTGTTCGCGAGCAAAAGCCAAAAGCCAGAATATGTCATGGAGTTTTCCAGAGGGAGAGAATGAACAAATGTAGAGAAAATCATCTTTTTATTAATTTGTTTTATACATACATATATATTGTTATTACGAAGTTATAATTCATGTGAACTTGATTCTTGGCGGAAGTAATGAGAAAATCAATCGTGTAAACGGGCCGGGCCGCAGCCAAAGTCGACACTAATTTTAATGCCAACTAGCTATTTATTTTAACACTAATTAATACTTATACTTTTTAATGCGTATTTAAAAAGGAATAATAATACAACTAATATTTAAAGAATGATATCTCTATATCTCGATACAAACCAGAAAAAGACTTTTGACTGCTGAAGATGGAGCTCTCCTTGTAAAGTCAGCCTGCTGCTGCATGCAGACTCTAAAAACTTCGCAATTTGCATTGCAAATTAGCTTCCGATTTGCATTTTTTGCTTCTCGAGTTGGCTGGAATTGACCCTACTTTTAATCCTGTTCAAGAGCACTCTTTAGACCGCTCAACCGTTCGATGCACATGGCCTGCACTTAACCCACACTCATCCTGTTTTTTTTATATATATATTCTTGAATAAAGCGATCGATCAACCCCAGCTCCTGGCATCCTATGATTTCCACGCACACACACAAAACGATATTATTTCCCTTGAAAAGGTACATAACTCGTGCATTGTATTTCTAGCTAGCAAAGTGAGGGAAACGTAACTAAAATATAGAGCATAATCCAACTACAAGCTACGACGCCATCTCGGAACGGTTCCGAGCAGAGGGGGCAGCAGTTTGGCGGGGGATCAGGTTAAATAATAAATCTATGTAATATGTATATGTATGTGCGTGTCGGGGCAGTTGTGCCCCTGGCGCAACCAGTTCCCCCCAAAATAATGAATATTAATGAGATCTAAAAACATTATTATATAAAATGTAATAAAGTTATTGAACATGATTATTTAACAAAATATCCATGCCATTTTATTGGTAATTCTACTTAAATCTAGGCCTACATCTGGAAATCATCTCGCATGTCATTGTAGCGCAGCACATGCTCCTTGATCTTGGACCCATCCACCCAGGTCACAAAGTCCTCCAGGTTTCTGGACACCAAGAAAGCGGGATCCTTGACCATTTCAGGGCCAACGCGTACATGGCCGTGTTCTATGAGGTCTGTGGCTCCCTTCAGGTGCTCCGACATACGCACTGGCATCAGGAAATTAATTAATTAAAATATATTTAATTAATTTGAAGTCTTAAACACTCACGCTTAACCATTATCACAGGCAGGCGCCGTCGGCAGAAGTGACTGGCGGAGATCTTGGCCGCCGTCTCCAAAGTCAATTGATCATTTGAAACGCCCATGGCGTGGATTTTATTAAGCAGCATCGTGGTGGCCTCTACCTTGAATGGATCCGAGGCCTGCAGCTTGGCTATCTTCTCAGCTAGATCCCGAATTTCCCTTGACAGCTTGTTGTATCTGCAAAGGGGGTGCCAAATAATGTTTAAATACACCGAAAATTGTTATTAGTGGGCACTCACTTGGTGTAATCCTCTCGTTTCTGTATGTGGTAGCGCCGGAGGATCTTGTTCTCCTTGCCGCTGTTGTCCACCTTCCAGGTGATAAAGTCCACCTTTTTGAGCAGCTTCTGCTCGTGGAATTTGAGTTTACGAACCATTTTAAATGAATTGTTTTGTTAATTTCAGTGGCTGGGCGCACATGTGCGATGTTTGCAGTCAATAAGCAGTGTGACCAGCCTGCAGTTTGCTTAGGCATTTGTAAGACCCTGTTAGAAGGTCACACTGTGAAAAGAAAAACAAATATTAATCCCAACATTAATTGTTCAAAAAGCCAATTCAATGCCTTCTATGGCTGCATCGATGGATGAGGATATATCGGCCAATCCGGCACCGAGTCCTGAGGAGGATCCCCTGGCCGAGGAGCGTCTGGGCTTCGTGCGCGAAGTTGGCGCCCAGGCCGTTTGGAGTCTCTCCTCCTGCAAGCCGGGTAAGCAGACCATAAAGCTAGTCCAAAATTTGGCTCTGATCTGATCTGGTTTTCTAGGCTTTGGTGTGGAGCGTCTGCGCGACAACATCATGGACACCTACTGGCAGTCGGACGGACAGCTGCCGCACCTGGTGAACATTCAGTTCCACAAGCGGACGAACATCAGCCAGATCTACATCTACACCGACTACAAGCTAGACGAGAGCTACACTCCTTCAAGGATCTCCATACGCTCTGGCACGAACTTCAATGATCTGCAGGAGTTGCAGGTGATGGATCTCACCGAACCCACCGGCTGGGTGCAGATCCCCATTAAGGATGGCAACGTCAAGTCCATACGCACCTTTATGCTGCAGATTGCCGTGATCTCGAACCATCAGAATGGAAGGGACACCCACATGCGGCAGATACGCATCCATGCGCCCGTCGAGGGCAAGCACTATCCCTTGGAGCTCTTTGGTAAGTTCGCCACCGTGGACTGCCAGAAGTATGCCACTATCCGCTAAAGGAACTTATTCGCAGTTTGTAAAGTCTTTAGGTTTTATTTGTATTTGTTGTCGGGGTAATTTAACGGCTAAAATACAACATTTAAAAGATTACTAATTAGTAATTATTGTATGCGTAATATTTTTGGTGTTTCTAATTAAATGCCCGTCGTTCTTAGGTATATATAAATCGGTTTGCGAATGAATATATATCCCGTCTAAGCTTAAGTACAAAAGGAATTAACAAACACAACTGGCGGCGGTGTCGAAGAGTGTGTGAGAGTTATTATTGTTACTGTTTTTGTCGCGAGATGTGTGTGTGAATCAACGAAACTGTGTGCGAGGCCTAATGCATTGCTTATTATTATTATTATTAATTATTCTCTGTTTGCACTGCCCCGAGGATTGTCGTTAATAATGTTTGCATAATCATTATGATGCATTCGAAGACTTCTTGGCCGCCCTCAGCGTCTTGTAGTGCTCCTTCTCCTCGCCGCTATCCGGCGGCTCGCATTCGTAGGAGGCCTTCATCAGCTGGCCCTCTGTCAGCACCTCTGCCTTGAGGAGGTAGGACACCACACTGGACGCCTGCTCGTAGGGACAGTCCAGGCGCTGCCACTGGCTAAAGTTGCGCAACTGGGCGCCCAGCAGACAGCACTTCTCAAAGTTCAACTTGCCGTTGGAGAGTCTGCAGGATATGGTTAATTAGTAACTGATCTTAAGGATAACTCTCTAAAGGAACTCACTTTGTCTCGTGACTCTCGTTGATGGCATTCAAGTCCTTGAGGAACAGGGAGAAGAAGGGTATGATGGCACGCTCGATTTTGTTGGCCATTTCGCGTTCCGAACGCCAAACAGCTGCCTTCATGGTGGAGCGGTAGTTGAGAAAGTTAGAGCTAGGATCCATTTGATGTTCCAGTCCCTCAAATTTCGTAGTCTGCACCTTGCCCCACTAAAAAATACATCAATGAATGACGTCCTTAAAGGAAAAGACCAAGGATACTCACTGTCTTCTTGAGTCTAGCTATGGCAGTCAGGTTCAAGGCCGTCAGAATAGCCATCAAACTGTTGAAGTTGCCCGTGTTGAAGCACTCCAGGGCAGTCTCCACCCAGAAATCAATCATTTGTGCCCGCTGCGACTTTTTGCCCAGCTGAAGGATAAGGAAATAGTTAAATTGGACTATATGAAATACCCAAACCCACCTTTAGTATCTCCGTGGCAGTCAGGTAGCTCAGTTGGTTGAACCACTGCACATAGCTGTCGATGGTCACCTGGTTCGTTCCCAAGGTGCCCGCCTTGGTCTGACTCAGGCACGTCTTCAGCCCGTTCGATCCCAGCATTTCCACAAACTCCTCCAATCGTAGCTGCGACAGATAGGCGTACTCTATGGCATACAGCTGGTGAGCCAGCTCGAAGGCACTGCCACAATTGCTGACCACATTGTCCGGCTTGTAGAAGCGCTTCAATGACTTAATACTGCTCTGACGGCCCAGGGAGCCGGTCGACGACTGCTTGGCCAGCAGATACTGCAGCTGGTTGCGCGACTTGGCCTGCCTTTGGGCCTGAGATTGGGGTATGCCGTCGTCCAGAAATGCTTTCATCTCCCGCCTCTTCTCCAGCTCCTGCAGCACCAACTCCTGACTAAAGTCGGCGGGGCAAATGCTAAGCCAGCGCTTAAGCAGGCCGAGGAGAGCTTCCTGGTGATCTTGGCACTTGTCCAGGAGTCTGGCAAGCAGATCCTGCGCGGGCAGAAACAAACGGAAGCCGGTGAAGAGGTCAAACTCCATGTCCTCACTTTGGCCAGCGATTAGCAGGCTGACTAGCGAGTCCAGGCTGCCGCTCTTCGGCATGTCTTTGGCGTAAACTGGCGCTGGCGGTGACTGATGACAATCGGCTGGTTCTGTGATCTGCAAATGTGTGTTCTACACCAGGAAAACTTCAGTTGGAGAAGAACTGCTGGGGAGGAGATGGAGTAGCTCTTACCAGTATGGAAACCGCATCCGCCTCGTCTGCGGAGCTGGGAATGTCGCAGTACATCGAGTCGGTGAGGGTGTCACGCGGATGCGACCATGGTGCACTCATTGACACGCTGTGGAAGAGGCCGTCGTGCCCGGAATCGCAGCTACTAATATTCGAGCTCTTGTCCCCGATTGTGGTGGATGAGGCGGAGCCAATCACCTGATCGGAGCCCGTAATGGCCGAGCTGCTGGACATGAGGGAGGCATTCGAGAAGGTTTGGTTCAGCTGGCGGCCCAGCGGATCTCCGGGACGATGATCGTCCGAGTCCTGCGTGGCCTGCGAGGCAAACGTGGAATTCGAGGTGGTCCGTTGGTGGTATCTCAAGGCATTCTCCGGCGTGGCCCGCGCCAATGCCGACTGCTGTTGCTGCTTGACGGGATGCCAGATCTCTTTCTGGTGCGACTGGTGGTTGAAGTTCTCCTTCGTCTCCACAGTGCGTTCGTCCAGGATTTGGCCATTGCGCGATACCAGCACCTCCTCCGTGGTGGTAAGCGAGGACTTGACGGTCAGCGATGTCTCCACCTCGATCGGTTGCTGGGCGAGGCCGGCGCGGAACAACAGCTGGTTCAGATGCTCCACCGAGGGCATCTGTCCCTCCAGCAGGGCCGCCTTGATGGCACTGGCATCGTCCGCCGGCAGGCCATCCAGCTTGACCGGCACCCCGTTGACCAGCAGCACCTCCTCCTGCTGCAGCGACGTTGACGTCTCACAGTCCACGATCTTGACGTCCTTTCCAAACATCGACTCCACGGCGTTTAGGATGTCCTCGTCCATGATTAGGGGGGGAACGGGAGGGGGGCAGGCTCTCAGGAATCTCTATCTGTCGGCTGGTTTAGTGGTTAAATGCGTTATGACCCGTGGGACTCTTTGGATTAGTCGCAATGCACATGCACTAGCACTAGGGCGCACATTTCTGCAACGGAACGAAAGGAGGGAACGGGTGGAGGGAGAAGACCACCTCTCGATTAGCACACACACTTGGACGGTGACTGGGAAAGGGACAGGGACAGGGGGGACAGGTAAACAACAGACACATGATAGCCGGAATGAATGGGGGCTTTAGATTCGCGGCGCTGGTGACAACGCCCCTTCAAAAAGTGGGCTGGGCTTCCGATCGGAAATCTCGCAAGCGGAACGCTTGACGCAGCAGACACACCTGCAGGAACAATGTTGCTCGGCGGCCTTCTTCGACGGGACGCACTGCCGCCATTCCTCACGGCATCGCTCTTTAACGCCCCACGATGATTTCTCTGCCACGACGCGCCTAATATAGTTTAATTCGCCAATTTGATCTAATTTATTTTTATTGACTATTTTTTGTTGTACGGAAAGTGTGACCAGGTGGCACAAAACGTCAAATTCCACGTGAAACGTATAATAGTGATAGGCAGCACTGGCCAAGACTATCGTTGCTAACGGTCTCACTGAAGAAAAAGTGAGCTGTTTGAAATTTATTTAAAATTTGGTTTCCTCCTTTGAGAAGATTCTTCAATATGGATTTTAAGTTGCCACGCAGATAAGAAATATATATTATTGAGCAGCATTAGACGAAATGCTGATAAAGACATTTCTAACTGTATTTTTTTATAAATACTTTCTTTCTTAGGATTTCCCGTTTTATTATAGTTTATAGTGTTTCGGATGTTGTACAGCTTCATACTCAGTAGATTTGTTTAACCGTAAATCCTTTAAATCGTTTTATTTAAAAAGTGATCTTAGTCAAGAACATAACGTTGGCTTTTTCAAGCGAAAACCAAATGGCTTCAAGACTTAAAGAGCTCAAACCACGGGATAGGAGCACTCGTCGGCCACGAGGCAGAAGTTCTTGCCGCGAGGCAGGCGGAAGTAGCCCCCCTCGCCCCAAGTGTCGTCCCAGGAGTTCTTGATGATCCAGTAGTCGTTACCGTTATCCGTGCCGTAGCCCACGACCAGAATGGCATGGTTGGGCTCCTCGGAATTGTTGCACTCCTCGTCGTTGTAGATGCCGCCATCGTAGTTCTTCAGACTCTCCAGGCCGTACACCGAGCAGGCAACGGGTCCCAGGGTGGCCACCACCTTCTTCAACTCCTCCTCGTCCTTGGGTGGAATGGTGCCGAATCCGCTGATGTGGGCTCCCGCCTTGCCCTCGTCGTACTTGCAGGTGTCCTGCTTGTCCAGGTACGGATAGGTGGGCAGCTGCGAGACGCCCTTTTGATCTTCGTTGATCCAGCAGAAGGCGGCCTCCTGGAATCCACCATCACAGCCGTTTAGGGCAAAGTCCTCCGCTGGACCGCAGTCCACCAGGTTCTGCTCAGAGAGGACGGGCAGAGATCCCGTCTTGCGGAATACATGACCTTCAATGGCTCCGACTGTGGCGTGGGCCCAGCAGGAACCGCATGTACCCTGGAATCTCACGTGGGTGACGCCTCCCTTCTCGCGCCAATCGAAGGAGTCGGGAATGTTACCGTCGGGAATGGGCACATCCACACGGCTGGAGGCAGCTCGGGCCTTAGCGGCGCGGTTGATCTTAAGACCAGTTAGCTGGCTGAGGAATTCGCCCTGGGTCAGATCGGCGAAGGCATTCACCGCCTGCTTGAAGGTGGCTGTACCAGCAGCATAGGCCTGGTTTCCGACATCCACCAGGCTCTTGGTGGCCGCAAAAGCACCCTCGTGGAGTGCCTGATCAGCGGCGTTGAGGTAGGACTTGCCGGATTGAGACTGACAAGCGAAAGGCCAGAGGTTAGTGGTTTATAATGATTTAGGGGTCACTCCGTAGATCTCACCAAGAAGTCGCCAAAGCTCTGGACGTTGTTCAGCACCGGCACCTTGGGCACAACACTGGCAAAGTTGCTGGCAGCACCCTGGAGGGCGCCGGCAGCATTTTGCAAGCCGCTAGCCGCATTGTTGGCCAAGTTTCCGAGTCCGCCGCCAAGTCCACCTCCTAGTCCTCCTCCTAGTCCACCTCCGAACCCACCAGGTCCTCCGCGACCGCCTCCTAATCCAAACTGGCCAGAGACCGCAGCGACCAGGAGCGGCAGAACCAAAAAGAACTTCATTCTGATCTGTGAGGAAAAAAGTGATTAATGGAAGGCGGATCCAACTGGTTTTTGCTGTGGTTTCTCCGGGTAACTACGTCCGAGATCTCTGCGTTGTAATGACTATATTTTATTGCGTATATGATGTGTTCTGTAATCGGAATACTATATGCAACCTGTCCAGTAATTCCCAACAGACGACTAACCTTACGCGCCCACAGATTAAACACAAATGTTTTGGGCTCTATCGCCGGTCGCGGCTTATATATAGTAGTGGCTATTAGACGAGTGAGTCTCTCTATTATAAAACCCGCCAACCTCGCCCGCACCCAGAGCAATCCGAACCATAAATCCCAAGTCCAGTGATTCGGAATTATACAGAGATCGAATCGAAACAGCACTGATTGCCTGATCTTGCCTATACTATAAAGGCTAAGCGGAGTGGTTTGGGAACTCGTCTTGGCTCATTAGTGGCGCCGTGTAAGAAGCCACTAAATATAGGCGAACTAGAACTAAATCTTGCCCGAAGCTAATGAACAATACTAATAATAATCACGGGTATATAGATCTTGTTTATTTTGATTATGGGTTGGCTGCCCCTATCTCTCTACGTTGAGAATTCTTTGGCAGTGCATTTTCGTCAGATTGATTCTTGTTTTTAATTAGTTAGCACACTTAATCCCTTTTTAATGTTTTAATGTGCACTGATAACGAAATCAGTGGCAAAACCGGAAATTATCGAAAACTCGTTGATCGCTGAATAAACTTTGAATTCTTCACGGGCTCTAAATTAAACTGTAGATTATATAATCTCTTAAAACTTAATACAGATTCGCTGACGAACCTTTCGGAACGATGGACGGCTGTTAATGTTTTTGGTTCACTTCCAAGTCTGATCTTTTATAGCCTTCGATTTGGCTGCGCTTCGTTAGAGTTATCTTGCGAATTCAATTAATCTCGGAGTTCTTAATATACCCTAGTGACTTTTGATTAAAAATACTACGTCACGCATTAACATATTTTATCATATATGACATTAACATCTTTTAACTCCAGACAACTAAGAGAAAATGGTAATTAAAGAAACAGCAAACAGTAGCTGTCTAGGAGTAGTTTTCTTAAGTTCCCTGAAGAAGCCACAAATGTAAATTAATGTAATTCCCTTGGGGAAGCCCCTTCAGCTGCTTTAAGGAAATCAAGTTAGTTATCTAAATTAGGTGACGCAGCGTTAAATTTGTGATTTTAAGCATGAATATTTATTGGGCTTATGATTATTTATAGGTGACAAGAGCTAAGCATTTGTTTACAATTTGGAATTAATTAATTTATGTAGATTTGCAGGCAGCTGTGTCTTTCGATTACCTTGCTAATTTGTTTCAAAATATTTAAACAGAAAAATATATTTACTTTCTTGAGTGTTATGGGGATTAGGGAGTTATTAGTTTCACAGGAATCGCCGTCAATTCCAAAAGAGTTCAATTTTATTTATAATTATATATATTATTTTATTATTTTATTATTATAATTATATATAATTATATTATATTAAATATTAAGACTGAGGTAGTTTTATTTTTATAGCACTACGTTTAATTTATCATTGTTTTATAATTGTATATTATCTTATAGATCTCCTAACACTCCAATTTAATGTCTTAATACACTTTTTTATGTAATAATTGTCAAATTTATGAATAATCAATTATCATTTTGAATTTACACTTTAAATCAATTTATAAACAAATGTTTATTAAGCAAACATAACATTCGAAGAAAAACCGGAAACAATCCAAAACTCGTTGTTAAATTAAACTCAATTATTGCAACACAAAAGATTATATCATCTGGACAGGGGAGACAAATTTTTAAACAAGTTTAGGTTCCGTTTTCAGGCAGTTTTTAAGCTTCAAGCAAAATAAAGGCTAAATAAACGATTTACGTGTAGTCAAATCGGAAGGAGATTTTAATGACAGTAGCTCGAACTATTTTGTATCAGAGTCTGGTATTAATAATTTCTTCTCCGTCTTTTTATGGCCATCGGTTTGCATTTGTGGCTTATCATCTTCACATGCTAATTTAATTTAAAATATACGTAAACACATAAATGTTTACATATATAATTCGAATACGAAAACTAGTCGGATTTTTTTTCTTCTAATATTAAAAAGGGAGCAGACCTTAATAAATGCTAAGACGCTAGCAAATTTGAATTAGGTAAACATTAAATACTCATAATACTCAGGAATAAGTTGACTCAATTTAGAATAATTATAACATTTTAATGGCATAATAAATTAATTAATAAATTATATTACTCTTATATCTAGTATTCTTATCCACTCTTGAGGCGTCTGGTCTGAACAGATCGTGACTCTTGGACTTCGTGGATTGGCGTGGCTTCTGGTAGAAAGATAATAGGCTTCCCCAGATCTACAGGAGGAGATGCCCAATTGCTGGTCATGGGAAAGCGCTGGATTTTGTTTTTAATAGAAAAAGTATAATTAATATCTTTACAATCCCTTATAATCATTCGTCTGATACTCACGCCACTGGGTCCATTGACAGATCCATGTCCTACTTGTGGTAGGGCCAGGGAAAGGGCAAGGCAGGCCAGGAAAGTCAGAACCAGGATTACTTTCATTTTGAAAAGGATTTGGAGTTGATGTAAGAAAAGGGTTATTAGAGGTAAAAAGCTTTTGAACTTCAACTGCTAACTTTGCAATGATGCAGGAATCTCGGAAAGATTGCCTTATATAATCGAAAGACTGAGACGACGAACTTTCTCCTTCGCCTGCTTCCTGTACTTCCGCTCTGTTTAAAAATAAACCTCGAATCGGGACGGCATCGAGATCGGGCAGGCACTCTTGCTTTCACCTCAGAGAGAGGTTCAGCCGGAATCCCGGATGGGGGCATTCCCAGTTAGCAGTTACTTACTGTTTTCCGCGGGCTCTTGGTTCTGGCTGAGACGAAGAAACAAAAAGTGGAGGGCCGCGGCATAGCCTTTTTTATATTCGTTCGTTGGACTCTGCGATACATTTCAAGGTTGTCTTGGCATCTGCTGCCACATACCACATACATTTATATATATTGTGTGTATATATACTGTGTGTGCTTCTTTCATTAACCACTTTGAGCCGCGGCAGCAGCAACAACATCAGTCAACAGAACTTCAAACGAAGTCACTCGTCTGCGTCTGCGTCTGCGCGAAGGTGGAGCTCGAGATGAAGATGAAGACCAAGGATGGAGCAGAAGCAGCAGGTGGGCAGGGGTAGGAGTAGGAGTAAAACCTAGCCGGGGGCACCTTTTGGATCTTCTTGGTTAATGTGTGCGTTGTGGCCAAAGAAGAAGTCGCTGCCTTTTCAGCTCCACCTTCATCTTCGTCTTCGTCCGACACACATAAAACTTGATGTGATGCGTCTGCGTCCCCGGAATCCTCTTTAAATTAAGAAAGATGATTTGCAGATTTGAATGCAGACGCGGACATGGACATGGACATCGCGTAAGCCCACCGAGGAATTATTTATTATTATTCTCAACTCTCTAGAGGAGCGAGTGCAATAAAATTCCTCAAACGCTCTTCAGATTCTTCATTTTTTTTCTTTGAGAGCCTTAGCAGTTAATTTACGATTATTGGCTTTCGTCTACGTTTTGTTAAGGCCGAAAAATAAGCCCAGTGACTGGTTTATGAGCCCGTTATGAAATGGAATCTGTTGGGATTATACAGCTGGCATAGGAAATTAGAGGCTGTTGGTTAACTTATGGTTTGAGTTCTGTTATGGTTCAGTTTACGGTTCTATGATTAATTCCTGCAGCGAGAGGAAGATCTTAGTGTGGGGTTTAAGACCCACTAACGGGGATTCTAGATTAAATTTTTCGTTAGTATCCCGATGCTCGTAAGCAATATTTTTCTCTATTATATCTAAAGCCATTTCCCCTAAGAAAACCCTCCAACTTATTTACTTATTACTTTTATTAATCAAGAGTTTCCTTTTTTTGTGGTGGTTGTCATACAATTAAAGCATACAATACAATATATATTTATCGTTATATATAGATTAATGTCTTAGCTCCTTTAATCTCTCTCTGTCGCTGCTCGATATGCTAGTGGATCGTTGTCTGTCGTGGGGGATCTCTGGGTCCTCAGAGAGAAGCGTCATTTCCGGACATATCCGGCCGGCTCGCGGAAATGCTCAGTTTCTCAGTGGAACCCGGACTATCCCCCGATGACCCAAATCAAACAACACACACAACTTAGGCTAGCGGGCTAACACCGGATGAACCTCCCGGCGAGCCTAGTTGTGGGCCGCCAGTGGCTTGCCCAGGACACGCATGGCATTGGAGTAGTCCGAGTCGATTTGCGGTATGATCTGCTGCTCGTTGGGGCGGAGGGTGCGTATCAGGTCGTTGAGGGACAGCGAGGACTGCGGTGTCAGCTCCTCCTTGGGCTGCAACAGCTCCTGGGAGCTGGCCATCTTCTGGAAGTCCTGGGCAATCTGCTTGATGCGCTCCTCAATGGCGGCAGCCGGCGACTCCGTGGAACTGGGCAGGGCCAGGGGTTCGCTGGCCACGATGGGCACCTGCGACTCGTTCTCCAACTCAGACTCCCCCTCAGGCTCGTGTTCATTCTCTCCCTCCGCCTCCGATTCATGCTGTGCGCTGTCGTTCTCCTCGGCAGCGGGAGCAGCGGCCACTGAATCCTGATCCTCCTGCTGCTGCTGCAACTGCTGCTGCACCTCCTCGATGGCATGCATCTCGGGATGCAGCTCGTTGTCGCTAAGGGGGAAGACATGCTCCTTGATATCGCCATCACTGTCGCTGCCCAGCTCCCGGGCATGATCGCCAAAGTTGTCGCCCTCGTCCTCGCCCTCAACCTCATGATCATCATGCTCCTCGGCCTCCACATCAACCTGTTCCTGATCCTCCACATCCACATCGGCGGCGTCAGTGTCGGGTAGCGAGCGGTCATGGTTCAGCTTGAAGGTGATGGGTTGCTGCTGGAAGTCCTCAACTGGGAGACGATGGCCCACTGCTGGCGATGACTTGGCCTTGGCGGCGGAGTACATGACGCCACTGGTGGACATCAGCAGAGGCAGCGGTGTGGTGGTGGCGGCGGCATGCAGGTTCATCAGCGAGGCAGCCGGTCGTGGTGTGGTCGAGGTGATGGGGCGTCTAATCAAGATCAAAATATGTAGAAAAGGAAGTATAGATGAGTTTTGATAGTTCGGTTTCATGGTCCGGTTTAAGGATTAAGGTTAGTGCGAAAGTTGCTTAGCCTAAAAGTTAGTTAGTTGAACACAAATCATCATGACAACATCAACAACAACAACGACAGCGACAGCGACAACGAGAGCGACAACATTCTAAGGAAGCTAAGCCCCAAACCACCAAACAAAATACATTTTTGGCGCTCACATGAGGATGGACCTGGGAAAATTAAGGCAATCTCTGGATAAGTTAATCAGGGGCTTACAGATAAGACAATCCAAAGGATTTTGCTACGATCAGAAGGATCAAGTGAACCCCCAAAGAGATTGCCTTAACTTCCCGTACTTTTTCGGCCATCACATTGGCGTCTACAAAGAAGTGTTCTTTTTGTCGGGTTTTTGTGGATCTTAAATCATGGAATCATCAGAGAACTTGGAGTGGCGTTAGTAAGAAGGTAGCTGCTAGCTTCGCATTAGTCTTTAGATGCAGAAAGATGTATGTGTAGTTATTGGTAGATTGGTTACGATTTGGGGTTTAGCTCACCTATTTGTTCGTTCTTTAGCAAATTCTGTTCTCGAATCCCTCGGATTCGCGCTCTGTCTGTGTGTCTGTCTGCGTGTCTGTGTGTGTGTGTTAGGTGTGTTAAGTGTGTGTCAACTAAAGTAACTTGTAGGGGTTAAAGGTCGCGCGTTATCCTTGCGTAATCTCTTGATCTGGGCTCTGGGTTTAGTATATAGTTTTAGTTCGTTTAACTTAATTAAGGACATTTGTTTAATTTGCCTGTCACTGGGACAGCAGCTCGTATAGCGAATTAATTAACGTTAATTATAGCATAATTTGTTTATTGCATTATCAATATTCTTAATCTTCCATTATCTTCCTCTCCAGTCATTGCTCTTAAATTCTGTTCGATGTGGGGAGTCCTTAAGTCCTTAAGTCCTTACCCCTGCGCCGACGAGACGGGGATGCTGCCATAGTTGTAGTAGTAGCAGCGGGTCTGCTCGCAAATAAAGTCCTTGACGGCCGAGCAGTCCTCGGGCATCCACTTGAGCGTGGGCTGCTTCAGGATCACGCATCCCTTCTCGGCGCCACTGCTGCTATACATTGGAGTGTTGGTGTGAGGGGAAACGAAAAAAATATCGATGTAGATGGACAGAGTTTCCTTCTGTGGACCGGACTTGGTCAGGACTACTTACCTGTCGCGAGCCGTGCGCTGGGGCGAGGTGTTGCTGTTATGATCAACGGGATCGAGCAGACCGGCCGAGATGGCGTCCGCCGAATTCTCAAAGAAGTCGAAGGTGGCATTGAACGGCAGACCGGTGCTCATCCATAGGAACATGCCCGTGCCCAGGCGATTTCCGGAGGTCCAGAAATCGTAGTTGCCGTAACCGGCGTTCTTCAAATACGTGGTCATCGATTCGGCCTTCTCCTTCGTCTCAAACGAGGCCAGCTGCAGGCCCAAGGAGCGACAGTATTGGTAGGCCAGGAAGTAGTTAAGCTCCGGGGAATAGGGGTTCATCCTGCTGATGAAGTACTGCACTCCATCCAGGTGGATTGTCGTGATGCGTTGACCTGTTAATAGGTAATACAGATAAAGATCCAGCTTAAAAGGTAAAGCTAACAATCTATCTTCTGGGAGCCAAAGACAAGTGGCTATAGTCAAGTTCACAATAGGTGAATGAACCTACTTATTCTCCTCTATATATATATATATCTCCGAATTCCGAACGCAATTGGAATCGCAATGCGTAACCGAACGAGCGAAAATGGTAACGGTTTCAGCTTCGGACATCGCATGCGTAATCCAAAGAGACCCAAAGACAAACATCATTAAATAGGATTACCAAAAAAGCAGTCAAGTAATCGTTGGACAACGCTCCATAAAAAAGACAGAAGAAGAACAGAACTTTGGACCCCAAACTGGAGGGGGTACGGGTGATTCACAATGATGATGATGATGACCAGGAGCATTTATGCGGTCCCTGACCCCTAGGGGCTAATTACCTAAGCCCCGAAATGGGGAATCAAGGTGCTGATGACATTAATTAGCCGCTGGTCAGCCGAAATGGAGACCCCCGAATCTTATGTAATCGCCGACCCGTAGAAGTAAAGTGAAGTGAAGTGAGGAGAGGAATGCGAGGCTGGCTGGGAACAATGCAAGATGACAGCGCCCGTGACTTAGGGTAACAGGTAAAGATCTCTTGGCCAGATACCTTTTATACTTAATAGTATATATAGACAAGTGAGTGTGTCTGTCTGTTTGTCTGTCTCTCTGTCTGTCTGTTGGCCCTTACAAAGCGGCTCAAAAGATAAACACAAACAGCGGGGCGATATGAGTACTTTGTCTTCCACACTGACGCAACGAACCCTCCTCCGGGCAGGGCACTTGGCCATTTATGGCACTTGTCGTGGATGGATATTGGATACGGGATATGGGATATACATAGGCCCAAGCCTAGACATGAAGAGAGTTCCAATGTTTGAGGAGATACCTGTGTGTGTGTGTGTGTGTGTGTACTCTGCTCGTATATGAAATTATTTCCGGCGATTTAAATGCAAGACACACACGAAGCCAAACTCAAAGTCTGCCTCGCTGCGAAGATTCATGAATCAACTGATTCGGAAAAGAGATCTTGGCACATTGAAGTGAATTTATTATGAGTCCAAGCGGATTAAGATCGAGATTGAGCGTGGGGATGGCTAATAAGAATAATGATCCCAAGCCAGCCCAGAAGCTCGCAGAAGAAATTCTTAAATTTCATTTTAATGGGCCAATTTGAGCTCTTGAAGCTCTGGGGCAATCTAGGCGAGGGATCAAATTCAATTCGAGCATTAATTTCCGACCAAATCAATCCAGATCTTGATGGCAATCTACTCCGCTACGGAATGGAACTAAATAAAAGCGAGTAAGTAGTATCTAGCCAGGAGATAACGAGCCACGGCCCAATTGCAGTTAATTTGACACCGACTCTAAACGTGAATCCAACTGCGGGATTGGGATCTCCAGATCGGGATCGGGCGCAGAATCGGGAACCGGGCTAGGGTAGGCAATAATTGGGCAGCAGCAGAATCGAGCCAGAACCGAACCCAAGACTCCCTGCAGCTGTCGGGCACCGTAATTTGCCAAGGTAATTACGCCCGGCCAGCGATAGATCGCGAATCTAGCACGTCTCTAATGATGCAGTCAAAGTCAATGCTAGTGTTTGCCGGGACTCTGATGGGGATCGAGATCGAAATGGAGGGGATGTGGATGTAGATGCGGACGCCATTGCCGGAGGATGTGATGGGGCTAACTCTAGTTATTTGTTGGCACCTAACATCCCTCCGGCCAGTTAGCAGGCAAATCAGTATAATGGAGATGGCGACTTGGGATAAGCAGAGGGAAATTGATAAAAAGCCAGGCCAGGAAAACACAGGAACCCAGTACCCAGTACCCAGTACCCAGTACCCAGAACGGGAACGAGTGCAATTCAGCCTTTGGGTAATCGATGAGTAGAGAGCTCCCAGCAAAGACAGAAGACTGGAAGAGACGGCAGACTAGAGACAAAAGACCGGGGAATGAGGATAGAATCGAATCGATGCAAAAACACCGAACAGACTTAATGACTGCGACTCTGATTCGGATATAATGATGGGAATGCATCATTCCGGGCCTTGGACTTGAATCTTTTTCAGTCTCTTACTTTTTTTGTGATTTCTTTTTTCCAGGCTTGGCTTAGGCTTCTTTATTTGCAGTTCCTTGGAACGAACGTCTTTTGTTTACTTGTTAAATGGAAGATGGTAGGAATAATTATGGGTTATTCCCGGAGATTGAATTATCATTTGCTGGCAGAGGTAAGCCGCCAATTAGCAAGGCATTTTAGAGAGTACAGTTCGCTGAAAACTTGATTAATCCATTCCAGGAAAAGACGTTTAATTGGCGAGTCATTACGGAGTTGGAAATACAATTTCCACTATGATATTAATTGTTAATATGATATGGTCAAGGAAAACTTTAAATTAAGAGCTTAAGGTTTTTGGATATTTATTATGGGGAATTTAAATTGATTGTGAGCCAATGCTTTCTATGATATATTTCCAATTACATTACTAAGAAGAAGATTTTAAATATTTTCTTTTTCACTTTTTGAATAGTTTTTTAAACAAAAACTATTTAAGCCGAATTGTGGTTTTGAATGTAACTTAACTTCAAATTAGCTTCTTAAAATATTATTTGGATGGTCACATCCTAAAATTTTTAATTAAGATATAAAATAAAAAAAAAGTACGGGACCCACACAGACCCATCAATCAAAATTTTGTGACTTTACTAACCTGCAGCGCATGCCAAGAGGCTCAGCAGGCAGAATAATACGATTTTGGCCATCTTTCTTCGGCTTGGTGTGGAGTTGGGGGCGCGTAGAACTATCTGATTGCCGCTGGCGACGATCGGGGAATACGAATCGGGTTCTCTGGCTTTTAGGACGCGGCTCAAAGGTGGCTTAAAGTTGGGAGTTCAGCACTACACGTCGCGTTCACTGCAAGCCTTCGTCGTCGACTGATCGCGAGTGTCCAAGAACTGCGGACCGAAGAAGAGACCGACGAAGAACAAACCGACTCGCTGCTTCCAGAACCCCAGCGATTCCAGTTCCCAGTTCCAGTTTCCTCTTCCAGACACACACTCACACAGCACAGCACAGCACAAGCACGCACACGGACTCAGACACAGGCACAGATGCAGAGGTAGGCCGACTTGGGCTAATCCTTGGAACCCGAAGAGACTGGATGGAGTTGGGGTACGAGTACGAGTAATTGGAAATGTTAGATCCGCTGAGCTTCTGTTCTGGCCAAGTTAGCGCTGCTAAGTGTCGGGTGGTGCCGAAAGCAGTTAGCTTAAGAAGGAAATTGCCGGATGGAAGCGCGGGCTGGAGAGTGGAACCGTGGAATCGTGGAAAAGAAAGAAGAAATAACCGAAAGACCAACTATTTGCTTATTTCATGGATGTGATTGGAAATTGGCCTCGCTGGCTCTGTTTGTGTATGTGGTGTCTGGATTCTTCTTCCTGAGCCGAAGTCAGTGCTAGACAAAGAGCGCAATAAAGCAGAGGCACACAAAAGCGGGGCTCAAACCGAAATATTAATGCACTGAGAGAAATTAAAAAGTGCGATATTATTATAATAGTTTTCAAAGACAAATAAAATTTTATACTGATTTTATAAAGATTTAAAAGGTACAAAACGGACGGAACAAACTAACTAATAATAAGTAAAACATCAGTATTTTATTTTCCATTACGCGATCTGTATCAATTAGAGGGCTTTAAAGCAATGCCGAAAAGTTATTATTGAATACTCTCCTATTTTTCCCAGTGCACACGCACACCTTTAAATTCGACTGCACGTCGCCCGTTTTCATTCCAATGGGAGTCGGAGCCGCTGTCGACGTCGCTGCCGCCGTCGGCGTCGGAGTCAGCGTCGGCGGAGTCATCGCAGTCCATTGTTAGTTTTGTTCTTTCTCCCACAACGACGCTTTGGTTTTGAGTTTGGGTTCTTTCTGCTGGTTCTCCTCCTTCTCCTGCATCGTTCTACTCTTTCTCTCCGTCGTCTTACCTGTAGGGCTTGCTGCACGTTTGTACCCCCCCGTTGCCCGGTTCCAGGTTTCACTGGCAGCAGGGCCAGGGCCTGTACCCCTTCCAATGCGCAATGTGGTTCCATTTCCATTAATTTGGTGCGCTATCGCGACGCTGAGTCGCCGTGGAAATCGCCGCTTTCTGCGGTTCTTTTACTCACTTTTGCTGGAAGCGTGAAGTGTAATAATAATAATGATCTTCTGCTTTGCATTTTGACAATATTTCTCCGCGCTTTTTCTGCGGGTGCGAGGCGCAAAACACGACTTTTTTCGTCCCAAAAAAAAACAAAGAAAAGAAGAAAAAGAATATGATAAATGTGTGCATGTGTAATTAAAGGCACCTCTTGGCGGCTTCTCTGCTTTTTGGCTTCTGGCTCTGAGCTTTCTAATTAACCTACGAACCGGGAGAAGGATAAATATTAGTTTAATGATTATTAATAACCGAACGCTTTAAGTGGCTAAGCGGAAATTAGCCTCCAATTAGAAGGGTTAAGAACGGAAAAGGGGACGCTACACAGCGAAAAGTTTCCCGGAGGCTAGTTGCTCTTCTTTTCAATCGAATTGTGTCGATCGTATTATGTAAAATATATGCCACACGTTATTTATTAATTAGCAAATTTTAATATGCATTGGTACTGGTTTGTTTTGATACCTTTTTTAGGTGGAAGGAGCTTGAAAATTTTTAAGAGTGCATTAACTGCACTGTACGATACTCTGTATATTATCCCTGCTTCAACGGCTTTACGGCAGTACGCCCTCTTGGCTTTTATCACTCCCATTTGATTTCGGCTTAATTCTAGCCTAGGCAATAGTTAATCCCATTCGACACATCGCCGATCAGCGGTTGCAGGCTATAATTATGTACGCGTTGGGCTAAACATAATAATGGCCAAGTGATTAACAGTCATGGGAAATGAATGGGCCGCAATTTCCCAGTTTGGAACGAGGACTCAGTGGAACGGAGGATCGGAAGACGACCTGATGCAGCTGGAAACCTGTGCGTGCCCATTGCAATCGAAGCTTCTATCGCAAGTACAACACACCACCAAGATTTGGGCCCTTCACCGAGCGTTGTTATTGCTTTTGGTGGCTTTTTGTTGTTAAGTCTGCCGCCGGGTGGACGCCGCCGCCGCCGTCGATGCTATGACCGCGACGCACAGCGGAGCTTAATGTGACCACCGCGAACTCCTAGCAATCTGGATTTCCAGCGGGGTGGAAGCGTTGAAGGGGGGGAGGGGCTATTGGATGGCCTTCGCCTTAACAGCATTCATCCATCTATACTCGCGGCTGCCGCTGCTGCAACCTTTTCTTAGCCTGATCTTCTGATCCTCACCATTTGTATTTGTGTGCGAGTGGATGCACTGCGAAAATCGCAAATTTAATTGTACAAGCTACTGCAATATAACCTTATTTTAAAAGGTTAATATTTTAATATTAAACAAAAATGTTATTTAAGAAATTAAAAATGATTCCAATATAATTTATATAATAATACCTTATATAAAAATTAATAGTTTTCGAGAAAGTGTAATTTTTTAGATTTCACCAAAACATATCGGATTTCGGGTGGCAGAATATACATAAATTGGCTGACGCTAATATGATGTGATTTTGATAAAAATGGATTTATGACCGCACAATAATTTTGATCATAAAATGATTTGAACGAAATCAGATTTTTCTCTGTGTGTGTTCCAGGCGTTGTCTTCTGCTTCTTCTAGTCGCCTCCCCCTACTCGTCCTCATTCTCCTACTCCTTCTTCTCATCCTCTTCCTTGGCTTCCTTCTCCACCTCCTGGTCCCATTTCATTGCTAGTTGCTGTTCTTGTTCCTGTTGCTTGTTGTTTTTGGTCTAAAAATAAACTCGGCACCAGATTGAGGAATTTAATTCGCCTTTTGGTAGAAATCCTCGACTTTGGTTTTGCCAACGGACTTTGGTGCGCCTCTTCTTCCTTTGCTTTGGTTCGCTTTGCTTTGGTCCCTCTTCGCTCCTCTACGCTCTTCTTCGTTCGCTCGTTCGCTTTGCTTTGCTTTAGGGTGGACTTCTGCGGCAGGCCAATAGCTGTTATTTACAATATTTAGTAATGGCATTTTCAGCTCCACCTTGGAGGAGTCCACCCTAATGTGTGTGTGCGTTGCTCCTGGGTATCCACATCCATTTTAGCGTCAAGTTTAGCGATGATGCTGATGATGACGACATGGACATGGCATCTGGCCAAAAGGAGAGAGCGAGACAGAGAAGAAGAAGAACTAATACACACATTTTCCGCCTGGGATCAAAGGATTAATGTGAAGCGGGTTCTGCGGCTGAGAAATGACACTCAGATATTCTTTTGAGGCGGACATCGCGCATTTCCACTTGCCTGCGTTCTAATTAGAAGAGTCCACTGATCGCACAAATCTGCGCATGTCTTGTGTCCTTGGCGGTACGAAGGTCATCGGCATTTGCATCGCGGGTCACACACACGCATACATACATATGTATGTACATGTAGCAGGCGTCGTGCGGGCCAAGCCCACAAGATCGCAGGAACATGACCAGCAAGCCGATCAGGATCGATCCAATCCGATCCGATCCTAGACCATCCTCGTCGCTCCCCATTCCCCAAAACCTATACAAACCGTTCATGCATAAATTCATGTCCGATTTCCATTTCCACTCCCCCTTTCCGACTGCCATGAGTCATGTGCATTAATAATAAACTTATTAAAATATGCAAGGTTTTCAATAAATGTTTTCGTCCTCTGGCTTGGATGTCGATTCGGTTGTTAGTGGGGTATATGGGGCCAGGGGGCAGGGACCAAGAATTTGCATTGTACATACATACGATGTACATACATACATATGTACATATATCGAGGGAAAATATTTCGCTTAATTTTATATCAAAAATAAGGTAAACATTGATATAATAAATCAAAAGCTTAATCCAAAAACCTCAAAATATTGGTATTATCGAAAAATATCAATAATATGTATGTACATATCGTTTTCCGATTGTATTGGTCCAATATATAAAAGAAAATATCGAGTTGTCGCACATCAGAGGATTCTATTACATCAAAAAATGCTAACCAAACCTCCGTAAACATAACCTCTACAAAACCATATAAAAAGTCAAAAGTCAGTCACAAAATCTTGGCAATTTGCCACAACTAGACCGATCTCTTTGGCGCTTTCCCAAATCATTATCCGCGTGGCTAAAAAAAAAAACGAGGTAACCCAATGATCCACCTCCCGCCACCAAAGAATGGCAATTGCCCTGCTTCGACTCTGGCTTGGACTTCTTCTTACTCCTGCTCCAAGCTGCCAGCTCCAGCTACAGCTCCAGCTCCCAGGTCGCCTTGACCATAACCATATCAACGGTAAATAATTTCGATCACAAAGCAATGGAGCTGAAACGAAACGAGAAACGAAACGAGAAACGAAACCAAATGAGCATTTGCCGGAGGATGGGGATCGTCGGATGGGAGTTGGGGAGGATGGCCAACTGGCAATCAAACGGGGGGGAGGAGAAAAGAGGCGATGGTTATTGGGGACAACGCGGGCGGAGGAGGGTAGAGGAGGGTAGGGGATTTCGGAGGAGCTCTTCCACGTCATTTCAGATTCCATGTCAAAAGGTGAAGCCAATTCAACGTTTTCTGGCGAACTGGGCAACAGAATCACGACCAGAACAACATCTAGCCAACACAATGCCAACTAACCGCATCAACACGAAAATCACCCAAAAAAAATGGTGGAGAGGAAGCCCAGACACAGAGCCAGAGGGGCAATTCCATAGGGGATTCGGATGATTTCCACTAATTTGTGAGTCGCGCAACTCATTGACCCATGCATGATCTGCTTCCACACACACAACACAGCGCGGATACCCGAAAAATCCGATCCGAGTACCAGAAATGTCTCAATTCGATATAGACCAGTCACAGAGATACAGATACACAGATACACTTGGCCCGATCGCTGGTAATGCCCAGACAAATGGCCAAAGATCTTCTCATGTCGCTAATACGGCCATTAGACCTAAACGGTTGGAGGTGGAGTCGAGGCGAGCAGGAAACCGAGAGGCATTCTTAATGAAGGGAATCAAATAGAAATGAAAGAAAGACGGAAGTTGACTTTTATGTGCAGACACCGCCGTTGGCCAAGATTATAGCCAAGTTGGAACGTTGGCTAAGGGGCTCATTTGCGAAATTGAAATGCCACTGCCACCAGGTTACATACCACTATGCGGGTGCGGACTGGTGGTGTTCAGGTGGCGTGGGTGTGGGTACGGGCATGGGTCTCGGTCTTGGTCTCTCGTTGGGTTCAAGCACCTCTCTGAGCCATGACTAACCGAATGACTGATAGCTGGAGTGCCGGAGCATGGAGCACGGAGCGCTGCCGACTGCTATAATAGAGTGCCCGTGCCCGTGCCCGATTCTGCACTTGACCGATGTCCAGAAAACCCCAGAACCCCAGAACCCTAGAACCCAGAGCGGGCCACATAATTACATGCCATCTCCCGCTGCTCCACCCTCTTTTCCCACTCCAGTCACTGACTTTTCCACACGGAAATAAAATAATAGCATTTGCATTTGTGGGGAAAACGTGGCATATAAAAAAAAAACCACACAGCATAGCCAAGATGTATTAAAAGCCGATTGTAGAACAGAACCTTCAAGAACTCAAAGATCTTTGGCTTCCGAGACCACAATAAATCTTAAGACATATTCATTATAAACTAACGGAATATTTGTTTTATAACTAAAACTTCAACTTGTAAAATAATTTAAAAGAATCTTGCAGTACTAAGATTCAAAGTGACTTTATTCTATGACAAGGTTTTGCGCTACTCTTTTTTATGAATTCTTCCCTTGTGATTCTTTTAATAATTAATTAGTACTATTTTGTGTAACTATAAGAAACCGCAAGTCGTCTTCATTTCAACAAATAAAGCAAAAGACGACATTATGCCACAAAGATCTTGTCAAAAAGGGAAACAAAGACTTACAATTGTTTCTGACATTGCCATTAGTGCCTTCAGTATCCAAAATATTTTTCACTGTGCACTTATTTCTCTGGCGAAATGCCGACACTGGAGTGTGTTTGTGTCGCCTACGATCGAGTATGGCATGGACGTGGATGCGGATGTGCTTGTGCTTGTGGACGGGGATGAAGATGGAGCTGGGGATGTGAAGGCAGCCTATATGTGTGTGCATGTCCAAGGGGTATGTGCTTCTCACGACAGCAGAAGCCCGGAGCTGCAGCCGCA
Organism: Drosophila parvula; assembly: GCA_018904695.1. Lineage (NCBI taxonomy): Eukaryota > Metazoa > Arthropoda > Insecta > Diptera > Drosophilidae > Drosophila > Drosophila parvula. Next base: position 18,170 of record JAEIIG010038334.1, on the reverse strand, counting down.
GCTGAAGCTGGAACATGCCGCCGCCAGTAGCAGACATTGGGGCCAAAGCTAGAGCCAAAGGCAGGCCCAGAACCATGGCCAGATGCAATGCCAGATCCAGGGGAGGATCAGGGGGCGACGGCCCCCAACAACACGAGCTTGATGACTATTATATGTGGGCAGAGGTCGGCGGGGTCGGTGCGCCGTGAACTTCTCATGAAAAGCCTAACCATGGGGAATTTAATAGTGCTTAGCACCAGCAGAGGGACAGACGCGAAGATACAGATACAGATACAAATTCAGATTGGTAGCGTTCATTTGGCAGTCAATTACGGAGTGGAGATGGAGGTGGAGCTGGAACTGGCCCGCAACGGAGTAGAGTGGAACTCATGCTGGTAGCAACACCTGGCCATATTCATATTATGGCCAAGCACCAGCAGTCGCGGATCAGTCAAAGTCAAAGAAGTGCTGCAAGGAAGCGGCACGAAAAGGGATTTCCAACCCAACCAGCTATGTTCGCCAAATGCTAGCAGAGATTTCAAAGGTATTAAATCGAGTTTTTATACAGAGTAAAATCGGAAGTTATATAATATTGAGGGATTTATTTTTATGGATATATTATATTAGATATTTCCTGTTGATAAGATCCCTAGCTCGGAAATTCTGTACTTTTTTTGTATGCTTAGAAAAGGTCACTGATCAGCAACGCTTTAATCGCTGATCTCGGTTCAAAGCTATTGCGCAATAGGCAAAAAACCAGAAGGCGAAATGCTAATGATAATGATGTCCCATGGAGAAGCAGATTTCTCTCTTTTTCCACTCGACGACCATTTACCATTTATCAGACTCGACATTTACTGTAGAGGAAGAAAAAAGTACAGAAAGCAGAGGAAGGTGACAAATTCCAGCAGCTGTGGTCTGGAGTTGGCGCCTCTAGATCTTAGGTGCCTCTCCTGCTCGGCCATGCGCTCCTCCCGCTCCGGATAGACGACCTTGTGCTCCTGCAGGTACCGGATAAGAGCCATCCTGTCCAGCAGGGTCATGTTCTGTACGTCCGGGTACTGCTTATCGATGAAGCTATAGCCATCGCCGCCGTTCAATAGAAAAGAGGTGACCACCAGACCGTAGTACTGATCCGTTTTGACACTCTCATAGTGGGGAATCTGGCAGGTGGAGCACAGGGCCTTGATCTCGGTGATGCGCTGACCCGTGGAACGGCTGTAATTATACGTCATTCGCACTCCCGACAACTGGAGGAAAGCATTGTTTTGGTTCTTGTTCCGCAGGTGAGCGGAATGCTCGAGGGCCTTCATCAGCTGGAGCCCACTGATGCGCGTGTAGAACAAGTCATTGCTGAAGGGCATTACAGTGACCACATCCGCCTCCGTGATGGCTCCCGGGTCAATGGAGGCCCTGATGGCTACAACAGGTAACTGGAATTATCAGAAAACTACCTGGTAACTCAGACAGCTTCACCCACCGCCCGCATTGATGACACCTATGGAGGCATCTGTCCAGGAAGTCCTATCATCCAGTGTTTCCAGCACTCGAGCGTAGACAAAGCTGTCCGCTATAATGTTGCCAAAGTTGCACTCGCCGTAACCGCAGCTTTTTCGATCCCCATTCAGGTACACCGAGGTGGTGCCCACCACATGGCGCTCCATGTCATCGATCACCTGGCGATGCTGTCCCAGAAACGCCTGGACATCGCTGCGGGGCTTGAAGCTGTTGTCCAACAGGATAGGTTGGCCCTTGAAGTGGATCAAGTTGCCGCCTCTGTCAAACTGGAAAAGGTAAAGGAGACTTTAAAAAAAGAGCCCATAGCTGGCAGCTGGAGGTCCCCCACTTCCAGCGTAATCTTGCCCAGATACTTGGTGTAGGCGTAGGCCTGCAGAACTGGCACCTTCCGGCCATCCGGCTTGACCGCTATGGTGGGATAAGGACCTTCGGATATGTCCTTGGCAGGAGGCTGGCCCGTGTACAGAAATGTGTGCGACTGGCCACCGACCACGACATCCACATCCGGACAACTCTTGGCTATTTCTATATCCTTTTCATAGCCCGAATGTCCCAAGGCAATGATTATGTTGACGCCGCGTTCCATCAGCCTCTTGGTCTCCAAGCTGTTGGAGAGGTTTCGGGGGCCGATTAATAATAATATATTCAATAATAATATCTCTCAATTCAATTACTTAATGGCGGGAATCTCATTCTTGTATATCACATTATTGGGCTGCGTCCGCTGCTTGGTGTCCGCTCTGATGTAGCCCACAATGCCGATCTCCCAGTCGCCCTTTCTGATGATCGTGGAGTTCCTCAGGTTTTTACTATCCACCAACTTGGGCTCGTCGTTCAATTTTAAATTACAACTGACCATGGGAAATTGAATTAGGTCTAGGAATTGCGCCAGATCATCGGTTCCATCGTCAAACTCGTGAACTCCTAAAGTCTTTAAGGGTTCCCTTAAGTTATCAAGCTAATCTACATATGTTGAATTATCCTTTACCATGGCATCGGGGGCCAACATATTCAGCAGTTGGGCCGCCATCTTGAACTGATAGACCGTATACCAAGGAGTTCCCTGAAAGGTATCGCCGCCATTTAGGTAGAGCACCGGATCGCGTGCCTCTTTCCTGGCATTCTCCACGCTGAAAGCAAATACAGGATGGATCCCCCTCACGTTTAAAGGCTAGTAAACTCACGCTGTTGCCAATCGGCCAAATCCTCCGTAACAGTAACCGAGCTGATCGTCACCGGCCTTGCACTTACCCCCATTACCGGATATCGGATCGTATCTCGCGTGCATGTCATTGGTGTGCAGCAGGGTGAACTTGAAGCCATCTAGGTGATCACAAATTAAGAGGATCAGCAGCAGGACCGCAGTCCGTGTCCCTTGCAGAGAAAGTTCAGGCATTTTAATTTCAATACTGCTCCCGAATCACCTACTGAAGGCAAAGCAAAAGAAGACTGTGTTGGGCAAACCATAAAGTAAAGCCTACTTTTCAGATTGCGAAGTTAAGTTTTGTTAAAGCCGGAAAATAGGCCACGGCATTTCTAGGTGAATGGCTCAGATTGATTGAAAAAATATTCACAACAACCGCAGCCAACGATGTTTTTAGTCTGTTGTGATTCTTCAAAGTATTATTTAAAATTTGTTATTATCTTTTTGCGTCCATTTCACTTGCATATGCTGTATAGGTGCCTGCACCTCTGGATTAAATCAACAGGCTAAAGAGCTTCCCGCTCTCGCAGGGTAGCAGCAGATACAGATACAGATACTATCTGGAGATTCCTGTCCTCTGTCCTAGAATCAATTGTTTGTCTTATCAATCGCGAATAGCAAATCATCTGAAACAAGAAAGGAAGCTAAATTCAAAAGACGATTATTGGAATTCGATTTTGACAAAATATAAAACCTAATTTTAAAATCCAAACTCCATTTTAAATTATATGTACAAGTATATGTAGGAAAAGAACCAGGTTCTGCCAATTTTGTATTATTTAATGATATAGTAGGCTGATCTGATACGCGGGCAAATAAAAGAAGACTCTGTGGGGACACTGAAATACAGAATACTTTTGGGATTGCAGAGAAAGATATATGTGATAATGATTACAAAATATAACAGTTTTGGTAGAAATATTTCTCTTTAGTACACATTTTATTCTGTGATCAAAAAAATATTATATATATTATATAATATTTTAAAAAAATTATCATTTCTTATGCGTAAATCTTGGATTTAAATCTAGATAAGCACTCGCATAAGCACAGAAGAGATGAGGAGCAGAGCGGTGGAGCCCATCAGTCCACTGGCCGATGATCCCACAAAGACGATTCGACCCTCTATGCCAGGATTCACATAGCCCCGCTGCTGCAGATAGAAGGACACCGCCTCCTTGTCGTTCCTCTGCAGGCGCTGTGGCTTGTGGATCCCATCCTTGATCGTATGACCATCTCCGTCATTCAGCAGGAACTCTCCCATGACAACATTGTAGTCTTCTGTATTATTTAGAGGGCTGTACGTGGGGACTTGGCAGGAGGCGCATCGCACTTGGACGGAGACGACGCGCTTGCCCTCGGGCTTAGCGGCATTGAGTACCACATGGATGCCGGAGACCTGCAGGAACCCGCCGTCTGAGTCCTTGCCAATTAAGGAGGCTCCATGCTCCAGAGCTCGTCGAATAGAGCTACCCGTCATGGTGGTCATAAAGAGATTATTACTCCAGGGCAGCACTGAAAGGACATCGCTCTCGGTGATAGAGCCATCGGATCTCTTTTCAATTGAGCTGCGAATGCCTGCATTTACCAATAATTATATTATTTAATAATAATTCAGGAGAGATTCATTCGTACCTCCGCCCTGCATAAGGGAAATAGCTGCATCCGTCCAAAAGTCGCCGCCCTGATCCTCCATCATCCGGCTAAAGACCATGGCATCGGCCACAAGATTTCCGAGATTGCACTCCCTGGCCCGACACTCCGTCTTCCTACCCTCCAGGTGAACCTTTGTGTGTCCAAGCACTGACATCTCCAAGCGGGTCACATTCGGTCGAAACTCCTCCAACAAGTCAAGGAGATCCTGCTCCTGACTCACCGCAGCATTCAGTAGAATGGGAGCCCCATCAAATTCGATGAGGTTGCCAGCATTGTCGAACTGGACATGGAGTCGTCCCAAGTATTTGGTGTAAGCATAGGCCTGCACCACCGGCACCGCCTTGCCGCTCTTCTGCCTAACCACTGTGGGATAGGGACCGTCGATGCGTTCCGCATCCGGCTGGGCTCCATTGTAGAGGAAGGTGTTCGTGTGGCCACCGATGACGATGTCCACATCAGGACATTTCTCAGCTATCTCCTGGTCCTTTAAGTACCCGGAGTGACCCAATGCGATGATGATCTTGATGCCTTGAGCCTTAAGTAGCTTGGCCTCGATACTAAAAAATCACAAATAATGATTAACCCTGAAGATGATATCCAAAGACTCACTTGATGGACTCCACTTCCTCCTTGAACTCCACGTCCATCTTGAGAGTAAGTTTCTTGGTGTCCGGTGTTAGGTAGCCAATGATACCTATCTTGGTGCCATTGGTCTCCAGGACGGTTGAGTGCGCCAGATGCTTAGTGGCCTTCATTTGGGGAACCTTGCTCAGGTCCAGGTTACAGGCCAGCACCGGAAAGTTGACCTCGTTGAGGAAGGGTATAAGGCCCTCCACTCGCTCATCGAACTCATGATTGCCCAGGGACTGGAATTTAGGAAGATCTTGTTATACTATATTATGTCCTTTGGCCACAAGGGAAAGCCTTACTATGGCATCGGGTTGCAGTTTGTTGAGAAAGGCGCTGGCTATCTTGTCCTTGAAAATGGTGAACCAGGCTGTGCCCGTGTAGGTGTCGCCTGCATTGAGGTAGAACACGGGAAGACCTCCCTGCTGGGCCTCCTTGCGGTATTTACGAACTCTGAAAGAGAAGGATTATGGAATTGATCATACAGCCTTTCGGCTCTTCACGCGAAGCTACCCGAAGCTTGGCTTGTCTCTCGGGTGCTCTGTATAAGCAGCTCTGACTTGGGACTTGTACTCGTATAGTAAGTTAACTTCAAACTCACTCGTAGGCCACGCGAGCGAATCCTCCGTAACACTTGTTCGTGTTCGCATCTGCCGGGGAGCAGATGCCACTGTTAACACTCGTCTGCTCGAACCTCGCATGCATGTCGTTGTTGTGCAGGATGATGAACTCGGTGGCCACCTTGGGATTGTTGGCCAAGGGCTTGGCCAGGCCCTGGTGCACCAGGAGAACCATCAACAGCGGGGAGAGCCAGTGCGACCTCATCTTCAAGCTAGGGGGGAATGATATTCGGTTAGAACTCACAATAAATTCTGATAAATGTTTTGTTATAATCTTTACAGCACTCTAATGGCTTTAATGACTTTACAGGTCTGAGGTTTTTTTTTAACTTGCAGCCACAGTGGGTACTTTGTTTGTTCAGGCAGTGGAACAAACAGTAGATATTACAATCATTCAAGTGGCGAACAGAACTTCATGTTCAGACTATTTGCAAATGGGCAGGTATATTTTTAACTGTCCGCACACGATAAACATATCTTATTTACTCTCATCTCTCTAAAAAGAGTAATCCAAGGCGTCACAACAGAACTCAAGCAGGGTCGAGTGCGAAAAATAACAATCACATCGAGCGATGAGTCGCTCCGCATTTCCCCACTTTGAGCGTAATTAATCTGCTTATAAAGCAAACAAATGTAACCTTATTCCAGTGCGAAAATCCCCCTACACTGGGTGGCATAACACTTCGCATAGCGAATATGGAAACAGAAATGAAATATATAATATTGCTCAGACTGAGAATTACACGTTTAGGTTCAACCAAAATAAACCAGAGAGTGCCATAAATTCCGTAAAAGCAAACAATCCGGAAAACTTGCCAGCAAAGCAAATAAAATAAAAATCATAACTCATGCAAGGTATTCTCAGGTATTTACACAAAAACTGATTATTTGGCAGAAGTGCAATGACCAGAACGACATTTATACCATAAAACAGGAAAGAGTAACAGAGAAAATCAGACGTTCCTCACCAAATAATAACCTAATAAATTGTACTAAGTGACCCGAAATATAATCAATGTCTTTCAATTAAATTTCTATTAATTATACAATTTATTGTATATTTTTTGAGAAAGCGAGATTATGAATAATAAACGTGCGATAACCCAACCCAGCATTGAACACAATTGCACTAACACTTATAGTACTTTTAAACTTTTGAACTATAAAGAAAATATTATATATAAAGAGCATCGAATCTCTTTCGCATTTTCTTTACAAATTAACGTAATATACAAAAATTTGTTCAAAATTATTTAAATTTTATTAAGTTCTATCAAAACTTTTGCAGCTTGCTCTTTGGAATTTTTTACTTTAGATTGAAACTATTTACGAGCAACTGGATTGAATTACAAATGAATTACATACATATATATAGACATATGTGTATATAATTATATCAAGTTTCATTTAATCGTCCGGCACTTTGTTAGGCTTTTGGGGGAATCACTTAATACACTTATTTCCTGGTCATTGTTACTGGCATACAATAATAATACATAGCACTCGGCGGCGACACAATTTCTATTTTTTATATAATTTTTCTTCACTTATTATCAGAGTTTGTCGCACGCTCTTGGCCCTTAATTGGCAATTACTTTTGCTACCAACTTGCTCCTAATGTGAGTGCAAAACCCCGTTTAGTTCGAGCTGCAAAAATATTGAAAACAACCGCAGCCACCGATGTCTACAATCGCACTGACGGGTCTGCTCTTCGCGGCCTGCTATATTGTTGCTCTCTGCAGCACCTCTGCTGCAGCTTTTTTTTTGTGATTCTTTCAAGTATTATTTATTATTTGTTATTATTTTTTTTTGCGGCGTCTCGCCATTTGATTTATTTTGCAACTGCACATGCTGGGTGGGGGATAGCACCTCTGGATCAAATCAACCGGCAAAATAGTGTTCCGCTCTCGCAAGTGAGCAACAGATACAGATACAGATACAGATACAGATACTATCTGGAGATTCATCTCCTCTCGCCATGCGTTACGTTGCGAGATGCGTTACGTGACACGATAGAGAGGAATCTGCCAATTTCATTCTTATCATTCGCGAATCGTAAATCATGTGCAAAAATAAAAGCAGGCAGCCTCGAAAAAATCAAAGTGCGGATTTATAATGCTTTTATTTAATATTAAAATAAAAGCGATAGAATAAGCAGCAAAAATATTCATGTGATCCTTTTTGATTTATTAATTTTATAGATAAATAAAATGTTTTAGGCCAAAATCAATTATTTTTAAGTTAAAATGTATATTATATTATAAACTTATAAAAAACTCATTTATCCAAATCCATATACATTAGTATATAAATTATAATAATTAAATAATTACCAGAGGTTTCTAAATCTCTTGAGATTTGCGTGGATCAAGTTTTAAAGTGCCTTTTAGGCCTAATTTGTTGCTATTAAGTATTAAAATGAAAGTCAATGGAATAAGCATCATTAAATAAAGTCAAGTTATTACTAAGCATCTTAAGATTTCGTTCAGTGCATTAGATCAAAGCACTCAAAGATCTGCCATCTCACTTGCTCTAAATGCCGGATTAATCAAATTAAAATGTAAAATATCCGTGGCAAAAAGTTAATTACAGATGATCACTTGCACTGGAAGGGAGATATACATTGAGCGATCTAAATATAAGTAGTTGGAATGCAAGCATTAATACCCTTACTCCGAAAAGAGGTATTTACTGTTCCACAAAAAGCATGTGTTTTAAAATTAATTAATTAATGAGCTTTGTTTTTAAATAAATACAAACGGAAAGACAAGGCAAACGTGTGTTTACCACCGGATAAATATAAATAAACAGGCTTCGGAAAATAGTGGCAGATTATGAGCAAATATATTACATGATTAATGACCCTTTTCGTGTATGTATACCCTGTATAGTCCATCCGTGTTTAGTTTAAAAGAAAAGTAGCAAAAAGTAATAAACATCTGTCACTTTACCTTGAGAATAAGTATTTGTTAAATGGAGAAAATATTTTTAGAGTTACGATGATGAGTTGTACATTTTTCGTAAAGAATTCATTAGAATAAAGCTCTTAATAGCTTAAAAGCTTAATATTTAAAAGCAGAACTGCCCGCACCGTGCACCCGAGAGCCATGAGCCTTTCGGCTTGCGAAGCTTGTCGAAGCTAACCGAAGCTTGCCGAAGCTAACCGGGTCTGGGGTGCACTTCTCAAGCAGCTCTGGCTACTCTTGCTACAAAAGAAATCACTTTTTGAAGAGGAGTTCCTATATTTAGGAAGTTAACCCAATAACAATACTGAAATTACATTTTCCACAACATTTATTAGCTATTTTCGTGCGATGGTTAAACCAAATAAAAGTGTGTGACTTGAGGCGAACCAAAGAGCAACCAGACCTCACCAGACGACACAGATTTGAACTAGTTGCATGAATGGGGTGAGAGTCCCGGATGCCACCTCAGAGGTATATTATGTTAATGGACGCTCCCTAGAAGAATCTGGTCAGAACGGAAGAGATCAGGAGCAGCGCTACGGAAGCCACGATACCGGACGCAGCCCCTGTGTTGGCCTTCTCGATGATCACGATTCGCTCCTCGATCTCCGGATAGACAAAGTGTCGCTGTTTGAGGTAATCCATGGTGGCGTTCAGCTCGTTCCTCGGCAGTCGCAGGCTATAGGGATCTTCCTCCTCCGTCAGGTCATATCCATCGCCGCCCTCGAGCAGGAACTGCGGCACGATCACCAGGTAGAGCTCGGTCTCGTTCACATTCCGGTATGTGGGAACGGAGCAGTTGGAGCACAGAGCCTGGGCTGATACCACCCGCTGTCCGGCGGCGTTGTTGTAGTTGTACTGCACCCGGAGTCCCGACATCTGAAGGAAGCCACCGTTCGAGTCTAGCAACCTTACGCTGGCAGAGTGCTCCAGGGCGGCCAGGAGCTTCTTGCCGGAGATCCTCACGATGTACAGGTTGTTCTCGAAGGGCAGCACGGTAAGGAGAGTGGCTCCGTTGATGGCGCCATCCGATTCCTTTTCCACAGAGGCTCGGATAGCTAGAAAGGATTAGGTAGAGTAACCAGCTGGTTCTTGTTTCGTCTTCAAACCAACTTACCGCCTCCCTGAATTATGGCAATGGCTGCATCCGTCCAGAAGTCACCGCCCTGATCGTCCTCCACGCGACTGTAGATCATGGCATCCGTGACCAGGTTGCCCAGGTTGCATTCCCGCATCCGGCAGATGTTGCCGCCCTCGAGGAACACCTTGGTGTAGCCCAGAATCGTGTTCTCCAGCTCCTCCAGTCCGGGTCGGTATTCTGCCAGCAAATCCAGCAGATCCTGCTCCTGGGCCACGGAGGCATTCAGGAGGATGGGAGCGCCGTCAAACTCAATAAGATTGCCTTCGGCATCGAACTGAAGGGGTAGAAACCAAGTAGGATAAGTGGAGGTATATGTATTATCTATAAGATAAGATATTTACCTGGACATGGATCTTGCCCAGATACTTGGTGTAGGCATAGGCCTGCACCACTGGCACCTTCTTGCCGCTCTCTTGCTCCACAGTCGTGGGATAGGGACCCCTCACTGCCTCCGGATCGGAGTCGGTGGGATCGGCCACCGGCTGACTGGCATCCAAGAAGGTGTGCGAATGTCCACCAATGACAATGTCCACCTCCGGACAGTTCTTTGCTATCTCCTGGTCCTTTTGGTAGCCAGAGTGACCCAATGCGATGATGATGTTGATGCCCTGGGCTTTCAGCTTGGCAGCCTCAGCGCTGAGATAAAGATATATCGCTTAAGAACCGGGTCTGGGTAATCCCCCAGCTGCACTCACTTGATTGACACTATCTCCTCCTCGTACTCCACTTGGTTCCGGAAAGCCAGGGTCTTGGTGTCGGGTGTGAGGTAGCCAATGACGCCGATCTTCACTCCATTTGTCTCCAAGATTGTGGAGTTTGCCAACTGTTTGGCGGCCGCCATCTCGGGCACCTCCGTGAGGTTCAGATTGCAGGCCAGCACGGGGAACTCCACGGCATTGAGGAAGGGCACCAGACCCTCCACATTCTGGTCAAACTCATGGTTACCCAGGGACTGCAAAATATGAGAGAGAGAGAGATAATCAGAGAACATAAAAATTATATATGATGGGTAATAATAATCCCCACTTACGATGGCATCTGGTGAGAGCTTGTTCATGAAGGCACTGGCTATCTTGTCCTTGTAGACGGTAAACCAAGCGGTTCCTGTATAGGTGTCACCTGCGTTTAGGTAAAACACGGGAGTGCCACCCTCCTGGGCCTCCTTGCGGTACTTGCGAACTCTAAACGAGAGCGGGATTATTGATTTGATTAAAAGCAGAGCTGCTCACACAGCGCACCAGCGAGCACCAAGTCCTTCCGCTTTTCACAGCTAGCCAGTCAAAGCTTTGGTTGGCTCTCGGGTGATCTGTATGAGCAGCTCTATCAGGGAGCCTTTCAGTTAATTCCCCCAACTCACTCATAGGCCACACGGGCGAATCCTCCGTAGCACTGATCCGTGTTGGCATCCTCCTCGGAGCAGGTGCCACTGTTCACGTTCGTCTGCTCGAACCTCGCGTGCATGTCGTTGTTGTGCAGGATAATGAACTCGGTGGCAACGTCCGCCCGAGGAACTATGGGATTCGTTCGGACTGCAGGGATAATTAGTGCCCACAGGCAGCAAGTGGCGATAACAATATTCAGGGCAGACATCATTTTTGGACTGAAATTGTATTTATTATCACAGATAAGATATCGGTTAGGAAGAGATGAGAAGTGGGTGGATAATTAAACACTGATTTGCTCTATATAGAGAGAGGTTTTTAAAGTATACTTGGGCTTTATTGCGGAAATGTAGATAAAGTAAATATCGGAATTATACCAAACTTATAAAGATAGTTTAATGTTTTACGAAAGATATATCTGTCTCATTTCTAAAGCAAAAGATAGAAATTCATCAAAACATTACTATCTAAGAAATACTGCAATACTAAGCCTTAATAGCCTGACATTTATCTACTACTTGTTAGCTGTAAAACCGTCGTAATAAATCTGGTTTTCCCCTCCCACAACCTGAAGGTCCTTCGCGACACCCTTATCGTCCACTACCGACGAGAGGCTATAGCACCAAGCAACGTATTTATCAATCACGAGCGGGTACAGAAATCGCAATTCGAGTCAATTGCTAGTTTATTGTCACCTTAAATCTAATCGCCGCTTATCAAGCTGCGTGTGCGAAAACACACAAATCCCCAGCCCATTCAGATGGAATAATATGTATTTCTTTCGACCAAAAGCCACTCCACTCCGATGGCTGCTTAACTGGTTTCCGATTCAACTCGGAAACGAGCTCGACAGTTGAGCTGAGCTTGAGAGCTCGGCTTGAGAGTTGCACAAAGAAAAATAAACTCTTCTACAGATACTTCAAGCCACCGAAAGCGAAACTAAAATCCGAGCCACGATCGCTTTGCTACTTACATGCACTCGTCGCACGGTCCGCGGGCCAACTGACCGACCCACCGAAATGGCCGAGAGCCCGCTAACCGTTATAGCCGCCGAATAACCCAAAAAAAAAACACACACACAACAACAACAAAAGCCGAATACCAAAAACAGTAAACCGAAATTTACTGTCTCACGAAGCGGACTGATTACGATAAGGCCTCGCGTATCGCGGCTCAGAGTGGCTGGCAACGTCACTAACTGGGCCGTAGTATCACTAACAATCCGCCAAATACAAAAGTATATATTTCACCGATATTCTGGGAGCCACCAGAAGCGGACTTATCGCGACATAATCGACTGGTGTATAGACCAGATAATCGTAGATATCTACCTGACTCATCGCCACTTATACCAAATGCCATACAGGGGCAGGTACTTGGCCAGCAGTTGCCCAATGCGCGGTATTCCCACGCCGAAATATGGATTGTTCTAACAAAAAATAGATACAGTGTGTACTCTAAGGCCAAAAAGACAGAGAAATATGAAAATGAATATAGATTACTTAAAAAGAAGTTCTATATACAGAAATCCCGTTGGATACCAAATCCATAAAAAATTAATACAAATTAATAATTAATAATACTTTCCCAATATGAAATATGAAAGAATTTTAAACAGATATGTATATCATTTTACATGATATACAAGTATAGTAAGAAATATACATTACATTATTTAATTATGTTATATTTATTAATGTAAATAGTTTAATTTGATATAGTTATTTTTTAATGTGTACTTCTCAACTCAAAATAAATGAATGTCTACTTTAAAACGAATTAAATCCACAAAACTTGCTTATTCAGGTGTTTTAAGAGAGCCATTTCAGACTAACTCAGCTACCAAAGAAGCTTATGCTCTTGTTTTTAGCTAAAATAGCATTAATGTTTATTGTTTATTATTTGCACAACAGCTGTTGGTTCCCATAGTGACACAGGAATTATAGAATTAAGTAAAGCAGAAAGTCATTAAGGTGATTAGAGTAATTACTCTTCTGTAGAGTTTCACTTTTTGCTCAAGTATTTCTCCTTGAATATAATGATTACAGCCTTTCAAAAGTTCTATGCCACGGCGTTCACTTTCGTGGGCATTCACTGTGTTTTGCCACAACTACGATAGCTGCGTTACCCGATCTTTGTTATTAATTTCTCAAAAAACAAACAACTCTGAGAAGACACTTGTTTCGCGGAAAACGAGGCAAATTCCATTAATGACAATGCGGCCTGCTTGTTCCGATGCCGTTTTATGGACGCCGAAAAGGGATAGGATAGATAACACTCGGACTTCAAGAGATTTATTGCCATCCGTTTTGGGAGAATTACTTTTGAAGTTGCATGCGAATCTTTTCCAGAGATGAGGAGATCGCAATTGTTGTGCGGAATTAAGTGTGCCTGAGCACCCACAAAGCGGAGAGACTGCCCAATTACGAGTGTATCAGCTGCTGCCACATGTCGCGTGCTTTCAAAACTGTTGTTCAATCATATATCGTATATAGTATAGTGCTGAGTGGGCTATATGCGCCGACTCACTAAAAAACAGCTGCGGAGCTGTGTAAGTTCGAAAATAAACACTGGATGCCTTGGTAAAGTTTAGCGCACAGAGAGCAGACGACAGATCTTACACAATGTCAAGTGTGCGATAATATATAGAGAGATAAAAATAATATATACGATCCAATTACGATAGGCCCTTTGCCACATTGTTTATCGTGCAAATACTGCACCTATATTGGCAGCTCTGTTGAAAGATTGATAGCCATTGCCGGTTCCCGGCGACGTGATTATATTTAAATTCATTAACAACAATATGCTAAGATAGTGCCAAATTCACAGCCTTAAATCAATCCAATAACGCCCAATTTCCTCAGCCATAAATATAAATTGATTGCCATCAATAAGTCCGCCAGTCAGTCATTCAAAAAAAAAAAGCCTTGAAGAGAGTTGGACTTTTTTTTTTGGCAGCCCTTAAATTAACTATCAGCATTATCGATTGACATTTATGTCACTCACCTTGTCGCCGCTCGCTGTCAGCCCATAAGCTCCCTGGTAAGCTCTCGCCATGCCAACGGGAGTTACTTGATTTACATTGCCATGGCTACCCACAATTTCTCTCAGTGCCGCCCAAAGTGTGGAGTGTAGAGTGTAGGGTGTAGAGGTGTGCACTTATCATTGCAACGGGGCAGGTCAAAAACCGAGCTCAACGCTCAGGGCAGGGCCGCCGCCGCCGATCGAAGAGATGAATGTGAAGCGTGCCAGCTGCAATCGTTATAATGGGCCGGCACTTGCAACTCGTCTATGCCCTACAGGCTGTAACATTAATTAATCCCATGAAAAATTAGAATAATTATTGTTATTATTGGCACTATAATCTTAAAGAAATAATTCGTTTTATTTCATTCAAAAAATTGAATAAATCAATTATTGCTCTAAGTTTATATCGGGGCAATGTCAGAAAGAGCAATAAGTCCGAGACATATTTAAAATTATCATTGTGTCTTTTTTTTAATACGATTTAATTAACTTATATTTTATTTTTCTAATAAATAAACTAGAGATGAGCGAGAAGAACATCTCTTTTATTTTTTTTTGTATGTTTATAATAATTTTTGTATTTAAGAAATGCGTCATGCGTCTAATTTGTTTCCAAGAAATACAAATTAAGGCGGTCATTGTTCGCTAAGACCAGTTTGATATTCATTAGCTCATATTAAGTATACATACGAGTATATATGTATACTACATAAGCGTTAAGACCTCGTTTTATTGATATAAGAAAAACATATATCTTGTGTTTATTGTGTGAAGGAAAAGTTTAGATTTTATCGGAAACATAATATGATATTAAATTGATACCAATTTTAACAAGCAGAAATTAAAAACTTCAAAGAAATATAAGAATATATATACATATATTCCTGTCTAAACTGAATTTTTGTACATTTTTAGGTAACAAATCGATGTGTAATCAAAGTTTTTCAAGTTTTAACAACTGCCGTCTGTAAAGATCAAATGATAAGATCAAATGACATAAAAGAAAATATATATCTACATATATCTATATCTATCTAATTTCATTATACTGTCAAAGGTAATATTTAATCCAGGAAACTAACCCCATTACTTATTTTAGAGATATAAAAATCAGGATTATAAGCAGGAAACACCGCCGTCGGTGATGCAGCACCGAAGAAGGACAACAACAGCCACGAGACGGCAGTGGCAACAACTGCAAAGGGCGGAAGGGACAAGCGGGGTGGGGATTGGGTATTGCCTAGAGATTGGACGGAGGAAGGACAACGAAGGAAGGGAGGATATTCGGAGCGCGGCTGCTGCAGCCAGAGAGCGCCAGCTGAGGGTTGCAATATCCTGCTGCTGCCGCTGCCTGTGCCTCAGCCTGTATCCTGTTGCCCTCCCGCTTCAGCTGCCGCAACTCAAACAGCTGCAACAATTTTTTTGGTTTTTTTTTCGTCGATTGGGATTGTTGTCTTTAATTTCCTTTGGCGTGGCACATCCCCTAATGCCACTGCTATCTCCGGTTCCTGGCGCAGTTCGGGGTTGTTGGAGTTGCCAGTTGGCCGTCGCCGCCACCGGGGTGCAACGCGCAGCTCAGTCGTGGCGATCGCCAGGTGAACGAAGGTTGTGTCGCGCAGAGTCGAGTCCGTAATCGAGGCCACTTTATTTAAGCTAGAAGATTTGTACATTTGGAGAGGATCATGTCGGGCAAACTGATCATGAAGCGCAAGCGAGCGAGTCAGGAGGAGCAGCAGCAGCAGCATCAGCATCAGCAGCAACCACAGCAGCCGCAGGACGAAGAGCCAGCTCCAGAGAAACGCCATCGTCCGCTAACGCCGCCGGCTGAGGATCCCTCAGAGGATCTGCCATCCCGGCCAGACTCAGCCAACCGAATCCTACTGGAGGCCCTGCAGAAGATAATGGAACTACAGTCCGAACTTGATGCCTTTGAGCAGGATCTGGACGAGCGAGAGGCAAATGCTGCTGAGCAGGAGGATCCCGATACCGATACCGATTCCGAGGACGCAGAGGTGGCCGCTCAGTTCGCAGCATCAGTAGCCACTCCTGCCCAACGAAGCCAGGCGGAGGCTCTGGGCTTTGCCATGTGCGCCCGGGAAACGTTGCTCTTCCTGCAGAGCGAAGGTGTGCCAACAGAGTCGCCGTTGTACCAGACGCTCCTCGGCAAGCTGGTGGGCCAGAGCGATGGACTGCTAAACGCCTGACAAGGATATAACCAGGAGGAGGAGAAGGGCAGAATTCTAGTCACTTTGCTGCGATCTCATTGCAAATAAAACGAGGGAGATATAGACGAGGGATGATGATCACATTAAACGGGGGAAGTTGTGCATCATCTCGGAGATATACATAGATACACGTAATCCTAAGCTGTTTACTCTAGTCAATTATTGTGAAGCAATATAAAAATCCTAAGGTACAACGAATCAAATAAAATATGAAAGTAAAATAATGATCAAAGAGTTTTATTTTAAATTTGTAGTTTTATCAGAAAATAAATTTATCTAGGTGTAGTCGTAGTTTGTAAATCCCTGTAAATGGAAATTGGACCCAGCCGTTTTTATGGCAGCTGAAAGATACATATCCCAATTTATATAAGTATATGCTGAAAGATACGAAGTTGTCTCTATTTCCCATAAAAAATTTCGATCGTTCTTGTGGCAGCTTTATGATATAGGCGTCTGACAAAAAAATAACTATAAGAAAAGTTTAATTTAAAGAAAGAGACTAACTTTGGTAGAACCACTATTCATAGACTATAGACTAGTGTAACAGGCGAACAGAGAGCAGCAGAGCAACGATGCACTGGCCCTGATCTATGCGATGACGTCATTTATCGAGCGTGTGTTGCGAGAGAAACTGTAAAAATATATGTTCAGTTGGCAGGGTTGCACTGGAAAGCTCAGCTTTGGCACCTTTCAAGAGAGTGAGAGTGAGAGAGAGAGACATTCGAAAGCTGCTTCAAAACATCTTGGTACACAGTTAATCGGCCTTCTCCTACTTTCTGCGCGCCTGGTACATAAAACCATGCAATTCATAGGATTGTACTTGTTATTGCCTACAAGAACAACAATAAAATGAATACAACAACAACATTTTGTACAAAAAATATTAAGAAATTGCCATACAAATTTTCCGTTTCCGCTATTCGGATACCAGGCGCACAGAAAACAGTAGAGCGACGATGCGCTGGCGCTGATCTGTGCGATGACGTCATTTATCGAACGTGTGTTGCGAGAGGAACTGCAAAAATGTATGTTTAGTTGGCAGGGTTGGACTGGAAAGCTCAGCTTTGGCACCTTTCAATCCGAGACACAAAGAAAAGAGAGAGAGAGAGAGGGAGAGACATTCGAAAGCTGCTTCAAAATACGTTGACCCACAGTTGATCGGCCTTCTCCTACTTTCTGCGCGCCTGGTACATGAAACCATAAGATTGTATGTACTTGTTGTTTTCTTCAAGAACAACAACAAAAACAATTTTTACAACAAATATATTTATACAACAACATTTTACACAAACAATTAGGAAATTGGCATAGAAATTATTTCGTTTCCCATATCGGGTAACAGGCGAACAGAAAACAGTAGAGCGACGATGCGGTGACGTCAGTCAATCGTTTGCTCTCCTTCTAGCAAGCGTACGATTGGCACATACAAATCAAGAAGTGAGCAGATGTCGCAAGAGCACAAAACTGTTATAAAATATGTTAGCATCATCCACCTGCTCCATTCTGATCGCCTGGTACATGAAGCCTTGTATTTGGTAAATTTGTGCTAGAAAAATTCGTTTTAGGGAACTTGTTATTGCCGACACATAAACAACGATTCCACGCTGATCAGTAGATCAGTAGACCAGCGATGCACCTATTTACCTATTCGTTGGTAGAACCTGGCTAAATCTACTAGCCTGTTGATGATGATAAAGAATGGATCCACTTTATAGGGTGGAAAATATCGCCTTGATCTGGAAATTAATTAAAAAGTGGTGGATTTTTTCTTCGGTAAATAAAAAAGTCCTCCGTAGATCGTTTTAAATATATTTATTTATTT